>JADHKO010000088.1:0-119865 GCA_019925425.1 Ophiostoma pallidulum | reverse complement strand
AGCCCCCCCCCGCCCCAGTAGTCGAAGGCTTGGTTGCTGCCTTGGCAGGACTCGGCCTCCCTCTTTTTCTTTTATATTTTCTTGGAGGGGGTCTTCCATTGTGACGTCCCTGGCCTGGGCGGGACTTTTTTGATTATTATCCTCTCTTCATGCTCTTTTATTCTGTTTTGCTCTGTTTGTTGGTTCACGGGAGGTGGATTTCTGTCTTCTTTTTTGTCATCTGGCGTCACATTAAAAAAACTGCTGCCACAACCGCGGCACGTGTCTATCTGGAGGGATGATTTTTGGTGTTTGATTGGGAAACTCTGCTTTTCGAAGCTGGCGTTTTTTCTTTGCGGCCTCCTCCTTCTCCCTTTTTTCGCCCTCCTGTTTATCTCTCGGTTGGAAGCGGGTGGTATTTTTGCCCTTTTCTGATCGTTATCTTTAGCTTTATGCACAGTTCAAAAATGAGAGATGTTCCATGTGCCTGAAAGAACGCATTCTCCTTTTGACCTCTTCTCTTTTCCACTGTCTGGTTTCCGTAAGCGTCCTGTTTCTGCGCCGATCTTTCTCTTTTAGAGCTAACATGACCTGCTCGACAACCAACCACACATCGAGATGAGCCCGCGTTAACGAGGTCGCTCCCCCCCTCCCTCCATTCCCCCCCCCCCCCGCCTTTTGTGAACATGAAGATGGCTGTCTCATGCCGGGACGGGCCGTTGTGTCACCCACCAAGGCTGCATTGCAGATGCTGGCGCGAAGGCAAAACAAGGCCAAGTTGTCATAGCCAGTGGGATCGATGGACGAGGGGCACGCTGTGCTGTGGTGCGTTTGCGAGATGTTCTAGCCGCATTTCCGTTTGAAGACCAGGATCGTCTGTTGACATGGTCTTTTTTTATACCCTTTGCCTTGTCCCCTCTCGGCGCCCTCCCCCAACGCTCTTATCATCATTTGCTTCTCCGTCGTCTACTCCGTACACACACACACACATACGCACATACATACATACAGGCTTCATGGCCCTCAATCTTTGTAGTACCGTATAGGACGGTATCGCCCCGGGACAGGACAACCTTGCTTCTGTCTACTTCTGGCTGCCGGCCCTGGGCATTGCACAGCATGACCCCGCGCGTCCCAGGTCCCCGGCCGCGCCGGATTTGCGGGCTGGCGAGACGCAGCAATGCAGCGCAACATGGCAGCCAAAGTGGAGACGGGCGTGCAGTGTTCTTCCGAGGCCCGTTTCTTTCGTGCACATTTTCCCTCGTGCTTGTCGCCTTTTCTTCCCCTCTCCAGCTTGCTGCTGACGGCCCTCGGATGCCTCGATAACCACCCTGGCCCACGGCTTCCGCCAAGCCCAGTCTGACCTGACCGACGGGTGCTCTGCAAAAAGAGGAAGGTCGCGCGCGGCCCTGCAAGCAACTGCCATTGCGGTCGTTACGGTAGCTGACGACGGCTGGCGATGGCCGGCGGCGCTCTACGGAGTAGGCCCATGCCGCCTCGTCGCTCTCTTCTCTTCTCTACTATTTCTCTATCAAGGCGGTTGAGGCGGGATTGCCCTGACGTCCCACCCGCACCTTCCTAAGAAGGAAGCCGGCAAGCGATGATACCGTGTACGCTGATTGGCTGGCGATTAAGCTAGGGTGGGGCCGTCGGCCACCTCGACCTCCTCCTCGGGCGAGGTTCCCGGGGGGGCACAACCTCTCACTCGGCGAGGTTGACTGATAGAGGCTGAGATGTCTTTGGGGGCCCTGTCATTGGCCGCCGTTGTTTGGTCCTCGCCGGAGCCTTTTGTTCTTGGAGACGCCACGCCCTGGACACACAGATTTAAGCTCAAGACTAGGGCCGAAGGGGTTTAACCACACGAGAGATATGACGATGCACTACCCTTAAACGAGAAGGATGACGGACGACGGGGACGACGGGGACGACGGGGACGACGGGCGGCGGCAGGGATGGAGGGGCATGCCCACAGTCTTTCGAGGCAAGATAGGATGTCTTGTGCTAAGCAATGCTGCATGTGTCGATAGGGCCGCGTCCAAGCACCGAGAAAGTCAAAGAAGAGAGAGAAAAGAGGGGGCGGTGGAAAACGAGAGACAAACGAGGCACGCCTCCCCCCCAGCCAAGAGAAAGCCGGGCCGAAGCTTGCTGTCGCCTGCAGCTGCGTCTCACCAAAGTACCAAGGTATATGGAGTATCTTATCTCCCCCAACCTCCTGCTTCCTTTTTCCTCTTTTGCTTTTGTTCTTCCCCTCTTTCTTATTACAGGGTCTCCAACACGGACGATCTCTTTCCCCTCTCGGAGCTGCCGTCATCGCGGCGGACGCCGGTTCCTTGTTAGTCGACCAGAAGACGCATCTGGTCTGTCTATTGGTCTTTTCGTCCCACTAGATCGAAGCCTCGTATGCCTCGCAGCTGTTATCACCCCCCCCCCCCCCCCCGCCGTCTTCTTATTGTTTCCCCCACAACCTGCCCCCCGTACGCTTATCTTCGTTCGACTCCGGAGGCTTGGTGACTGCTGCAGTAGCTCGTGTTTTGTCATGTCGGCCCTTGCTGCGTATCTCTCCGTCGAGCTGGGAGCTCCAGAGCTACAAAAAGAGCAGTCTGGCCCTCTCTTCTAGAACCTTTGGAACCCAGATAGCTTGCTTTCTTTTCCCGCCATCCCTTCTGTCTCCCTCCCAACTTTCTCCCCCCCCCCACACACACACGATGCGGTTCCTCTCCACTGCTTTGTGTGCTTTGCTGGCGGCCAGCCAGTGCGTTGCCGCTCCGTACAAGGGCTCGTCCTCCGGCAAGGGTGGATATGGCCACCACGGCAAGATTGCCCCCAAGGTCCTTATTATCAGCTTGGTACGTATTGCAAGAATAAACGCCCGCTGTTGTTCCGTCTCTCGAGATTGGGTGCAAGGCTAATGCCCCCCACCTTCATGCAGTTCTCTCCGGAGGCCGACATCTGGTACACAAGCTTGCCCAGCAGCGGCCTTGGCAACCTCCTGGATGTCAACATCACGGCGCCGGGGCTGTCCATGCTCTTCCCGCACGTGCACTGCGTCGCCGACTACAGCATCTGCCAGATGACCACGGGCGAGTCCGAGATCAACGCGGCTGCCTCCGTCATGGCCGCCGTGCTGTCGGGCTACTTCGACCTAACGAAGACGTACTTCTTGATTGCCGGCATCGCGGGCATCAACCCCAAGTACGGCACGTTGGGCAGCGTTGCGCTGGCCCGGTACACGGTGCAGGTCGCGCTGCAGTACGAGTTTGACGCCCGCGAGATGCCCTCCAACTGGACGACGGGCTACTTTGGCTACGGCACCGACGCACCCGACGTCTACCCGGGCAACGCCTACGGCACCGAGGTGCTCGAGCTCAGCGAGACGCTGCGCGACCTGGCCTATGGCTTCGCCGTCAAGGCCAACCTCACCGACGACCCCATTGCCGCCGAGTACCGCGCCCAGTACACCGACCTGGCGGCCGCCTCCGCTGCCGCCGTCGCGCCCCCCTCTGTCATCAAGTGCGACTCGGTGACGAGCGACGTGTACTTCTCGGGCACGCTGCTGGGCGACGCCTTTGAGGACGTGACGCGCGTGTGGACCAACGGCAGCGGCATGTACTGCATGACCGCGCAGGAGGACAGTGCCGTGCTCGAGGTGCTCGTGCGCCTCGCCATCGACGGGCTCGTCGACTTCTCGCGCGCCATCCTCATGCGCACGGGCTCCGACTTTGACCGCCCGCCACCCAACATCACCGCCTTTGACAACCTGCGCGTCGCCGACCAGAACGGCTTCGGCATCGCCATCGACAACATCTACAACGCCGGCGTCGAGATCGTGCGCGGCATCCTCGACGGCTGGCAGGCCACCTTTTGCGGCGGCGTCACCCCCACCAACTACATTGGCGACATCTTTGGCAGCCTGGGCGGCGCGCCCGACTTTGGGCCGGGCAGCACCACCGACGGCGAGGGCTACCTGCCACAGGGCCAGTCGGGCGACGAGATGCGGCGGCGCGGCGTTGCGGTCAGGAGCAGCGGCATGGGCCGCAAGGCCGGCATGGCCAAGCGGACAGCCGTCGTCGGCCGCCGGCAACAGACGAGGGATGGGCAGTAAAGGGCAAGGGTGCCAGGGGTTGCTATTCGTCACTGTTGTTGCAGTGCAACTGGACAGCCTTTTCTAGGACGAGTTCAGCGTACAAATAAAAATAGACTCGTGCTCTGGTCTTCTTTCTTCTTTCCTCTTTCCTTTCTTTCTCGTCAAAGGAACATGACCGACGTCGCTTCGTCAACGGGCTGCTCCTCCGCTCCGCATATCAAAGGGCACATGCGGTAACAAAGGCGCTCATTCACCACAGGCAACCCCCTTTGTCACACCTCCTCTATTTAAGCTCTACGACCGACATCGGTTGGGATGGCAAAACAAAATGGTCGGTCAAGACGGCAGCGAGCAAAAGGGGAAAAAAGCAAAAGCGTTCCGCACACGTAAGACGAAGACCCAAGAAGACCGCAGAATCCTCGCAGACGACCCCGGGAAGTCCTCAACACCAGTTCTATTCTTCAACCCTCCCTCGCAACCATCACTCGTCACTGTCTCCTTGCCCACCCTACCACCATGTGCAAATATACGATTGTCACGTTCGGCTGCGGCTGTACCAAAAGGGCTGGTCAGCTCATACGATGCAACTGGGCGGCTGCCCGCGACCGCGCGTGCCCGGACTTCCAACAGACGGAGCACGGCAAGGCGGATGTGTTTGTGAACTGTATCCCGTGCAATTCGCGCTGAGAGAGAGAGAGAGAGAGAGAGAGAGAGAGAGAGCGAGAGATCAGCCAACGCAAGATAGTGTAGGTAGGGACCTCAAGCCTGGCGTTGGGATACTTTCCGGTCCACCCTCCCCTCTTCTCAGCTTTCGACTTGGCTGCCGGATTCTATCCCTTGATTTCCAAACCTTTTAGAATAGACTGAGAGTTTCGCAGAATACAATGTTCTTACAAAAAACCAAGCTTTCGTTCCCACTTTCCCACAATGTGACCCTTTCCATTGACAAGGGGTGGTGATGTCTGGTCAGACAGTAGGCAGAGCGCCTGGCCTGAAGCCTCTCTGCCCCGTCCGTCGGCCCCTGGCCCACCGCTGGGTGATGCCTGCTGCCACCTGGCTTCTGGTCCAGAAAGGCGGCTCGTCGAACCGACCCGATCACGAAAGGACCTCGAAATGCCGCGCAGTCTGCGCCCCCGACTGTGAGAGCACCCGGCGGGTGATGGACGACGATGGTGACAAGGACAAGCCCTACAACAAGCAGCCCGACCCTTTCCTTGCAGACTGAGCTGGCCAGCATGGATGTGCCGCGCAGCATCGTCGATCGCCAGATCGTGCTGTCGCCTTCGTTGCGTTGGAAGGCGGACCGAGAGAGGTCACGTGCAACGTTCCTCCAGCACGACTCGCTGCTTTTGTGCGCAAAAAGGGGTCACCGGCTCCTTGAAAGTTGCCGCCCCAGTAAGGCCAGACCTGGCCAGGCCAGGCCAATGCAACCCCCAGAGTCTCACATTAGCGGTTGATCCGGTGCGAGGGCTGAACCCCAGCTGCCCCTGGCCAGCCGCTCAGGTCGGCGGTCTTCCCATTATCGGACCAATCGCAGGCGATCCAGGGGTAGCTGCTGGACATCCTCTTCCGGACAGCCCCTATTGTTAGGGGGGGGTACTATTGCTCCTCGAGCGGCACGAGAGAAAGGAGATCGTTCGTCTGGCGGGCCAGAAGCATGGGTTTCGCGAAAAAGGGCTGTTTCGAGAAGCTGCAGAAATACGGGGTAGTGACAGAAAGAAGAAAAGAACATCAGATGATATCAGCGCCGTTCAGGGGCGGCGGGCACCGGGGATCGCGCACCGGCTCGTCCGATCGATGCCTGTTGAGGCTGGCCAGAAACCCAACAAGGTTGGTGGACCGGACGAGCAGCTGTGCTCTGTGCTGCCGTGTCGAGGCCAGCCCTCGGTGTTGCTGTTCTCCCCCCTTCTGCGTCTTCACAAATGGGCGTCGGATCTTACTTCCCTCTGCCGCCCCCCTCTTCCCCTCGATCCCCCAGGATGAGACATAAACCAAGCATACAGATGCTAGGGTCTGCCTTGCCAAGAGGGGTTGAGGGGAAACCTGCCAGAGAACGAGCTGCCTTGGCGCCTGCGCTCGAAGCGAGCGTTTTCTTCTGGCGATGAGCGACCTCCCCCTCTTTCCCACGTCCAGCTGCTTCTTCTGTTCGAGTTGCTCTTGTTTTCCAAAGCCGTGCTCGAGAGCAATGCCATCGGGCGACGCGTCCAAAGACGGAAAGAGGAAAGAGGAAAGAGGAAAGACAAAAAAGCCAAGACTTTGCTAATGCCAGAGGCCCGCCCTGCTCGTTGGCTGGCCCCGGCGCCGCCGTCTTATTTTCTGTCCTGTCCCAAGACGGAAATGGTCAGGGAGCCTGAATGAAAATGAGCAATACGAAATAATGAGGGCACTGGAGCAAAAGATAAGGGGGCTCGAAAGCGCGCATGCGCGAGTGGCTGCTGGTTGGGCTCCTCTTCCTCCTCCTCCTCCTCCTCCGCCTCCGTGCGGGCTCACTGCCCGATCCTTCTCGCTTCCTCCCTCCCCTTTCCTCCTTCAGGGATGGAGGCCGATCTCCAGATCGAAAGCACACACAATGCTCGCTCGTAGTTTGCCGTAATATTGTTTCCCTTGGGCACACCTTCTCCATGTTCCTGTCCTTTGTTCCCATCGAACCCCCCCTTTTGCCTGCTCGTGAATCTTGAAATCGATTATTTACTTATTCTCCCACCAGAGCAGCGGGCTTGCCACGCGTTGGTCTCTCTTTCGCACAAAAGTCGCTCCTTTTCGTCTCCTGCATTCTCTATTCCTTTGATTTCGTCGTGCCGTCACCGTTGCCCGAGGTGGTGTCCTCATCACTCCCCCCTTTCCAACGCACAAGCCGATAGATATATCGTACTGCTCGACTGCCATCGCCTTCAAATGTGACGGCAGACGGAGCCTCACCGGTCTTTGAAAGCCCTCGCATGGGTGCAACAGCGGCCTCAAGATCGAACAACGAAACAAACCAATAACTCGAAAGAAGACGGACAGGAAAAAGAAAAAAAAAAGAAACACGGAATGGTGCACCACAGGAGCGAGAGCCTGGGCAGCCTCGTCGACGACCTCACGGCATCGTTTGAGAGGGGCTCACAGCTCTATGCGCACTGGAAGAGCCGCCGGGAGCGCTCCAACCACTACCGGAAACCGGGGACGACGACGCTCAAGACGCCCGCGATGACCAACTGCGCCCTCACAACGTCGCTCAACCTGGGCGCGCGCACAAAAGAAACGTACAGCGTGGGTGTGACCATCATTGGCAACAGCTACTCACGAGGCGACCGTAAGTAGGAGAGACGCGAAGAGAGCGAACGAGGGAGGGGAGAAAGAAAGAGAAAGAAAGAGAAAGAAAGAAAAAAAGTGAAAACATGGAACCGCGAACTAACAACCACCGAAAGACGCTGCCCGTCGCGCCCTGGCCGCCCAGCGCGACCTCCTCCACGACCAGGTCACCATTCTCGAGACGGCCGTCGCCTCGTCGACCGTATCCGGCCCGCTCGACATCAACGTCATCCTCCAGGCCTCGGAGACCGCGCGCATCGCAGCCATCCAGGCCCTGATCGACCAGTACCGCCGCATGGCGTCAGACCGCTACGACATCCCGCACGAGCTGCCCATCCCCAAGTGGCGGTCCCCGTCGCGCGAAGAGCCCGGCCGTCGGGGGTCCCGGGACGACCGCATGATTACCAACAATGGCAACAGCAAAACCTTGTTTCCACCAGGCGCCGAGCTTGCACTGCAGCGGCCACGGTCGCGGTCTCCGGCTGTCGCGGCGGCGGCGGCCGCTGCCGCCGCCGGATACGCAGCTCCTGCACAGCTTCCTCCCGTCACGCGAACACCGCCGATCCCCGCGCCCGTCCCGGTTGCCCCCGTCGCGCCATCTGCCCGGTGGCTGACCTACCTCGAAGACGACGCCCGGACGACGGCCTGGTCCGTCCTGTCGGGCCCTCTCGTTTTTCAGTCCGAGCCACCGTCGCCACCCCTGACACCCAAAGAGCTGCCGCGCTCGCCCCCGGTGCCCCCCCTGCCCGAGGCGTTCAGACCGTCGGCGGCAAAGATCGCGATGGCGTCCCTGGACGACCGGCTGTATGGCGCCCGGGTCGGCAGCCCCCGCCACACCGCAGCAGCGGCAGCGGCGGCAGCAGCGGCGGCCGTGGACCTCGAGTCTGCGTACAATTGCGGCTTCGGCGCCGATGCCGATGCCGATGCCGGCCCGATGAGTAGCGTCAGCGTCAAGACGGGCCAGAGCCTGGTGCGGCCCAAGAACAGCGTGTTCCACATCTTCTGCCCCGAGGCCATGGCCCTCCAGGTGGACGTGCGGCGGCCCGTGCCGTCGACGCGCAAGTGCCGCTGCGGCTTCCGCTGGGACAGCCTCGCCGACTCGTCCGCCATCGCCCCGTCCTCCTCCGCCACGGCAGGGAACGCCGGCAGCGGCGGTAACAACAGCAATAACAACAGCAGCAACAGCAGCAACAACAACAACAATGGCAACAACAATAGCAGCAGCAGCACGACTGTCCTGCAACTCAAAGAAGGCTTCGGCATGTCCCGGCGGTTTCTGGCCAAGAGCCACTGCGGGGGTGACGGCTCGACGCTGTCTGGCAGCGGCGGGTATGGCTGCGTCCTCTGCACGTCCAGCGGCGTGGCCGAGACGTATGAGACGGCCGAGGACCTGCGGGCGCACATCAACGTGGTGCACGACAAGTGGCAGATGCTGCATGACCGCGACCTGGCGTAGTGCTGCGTCTCGCGCGTGGATGGGGAGACACAACCGACGACGGCCGGCCTGCAGCACGGCGGCTTGTTTCATTCCAGCAGACGGGCGACTTTCGTTTTCATTCTACTTTTTTTCTACGTCTCAGTTTCCTTTGTCTTACGGTTCTTCTTTTCTTATTTTCTTCTTTTCTTCTTTTTTCTTCCATTGCGACTTTCATCATGGCCCGCGTCGTTTCGGAGAGCTCGGGGCTGTCGTTTACGAAAGACCAGCCTTTTTTTATTTCACGAAGCGCACACAATGATTCGACGACTTTCTTCTCCTTTTACATTCTCTTTTTTTCTTTCCTTTTCATCCATTCTTACTTCGCCCGTTCTTCTTTTCCTAGCCGGTCTTGTCGGTATATTAGCATTTGTCTTGGTTTGTAAGATACACAAGTTCAGTCGCATTTGAATTTAAGGTGCATTCTCTTCTTTATTTCGTTATATAGCTTTTACGCACTCGTCAAACAACTTTTGAAACATTCAAAGCATTCATGCCCGAGACTCTCGGGGCAATAGAAGCAGACAAGGAAGAGCGCCGAGTGGTCGACGACGCATTTCAGACACTCACTCCCCCTTTTTTCACACGGCCACAGCTTTACCTGGTAGACAACCTCTTACCCCCTCCCCTTCTTCCTTTGCTTATATGGCACAAGGGGAGGTGGCAAGTGGCCATGGTGTCCATAAGAGGCACAATATGCCCTGCAATATCATTATCAAAAAGGGCCGGGGCGGAGAGCACATGAGAGATGCAAGATGTGACGATAAGGCTACATACTCTGCGGCAAGCCAGCAACGGCAATACCCAAGCGCGGATGCCGCCGAAATTGGCCAGCAAGAAGCCAGCACACAGATTGGCCAGTGCCCAAACGGGCAAAGGGTAGCAGGCAGAACGTGTGGTTGAAGGATGGCTGCAGGTTTGTGGTTGACGAATTGGGTTGGGGGGGAAGGGGAGGGGGGGAGATGTCTCCCTGCTTTTTCGTCTCTATCATAATGGACATGGCCGTAAACTCTTGGAAGAAGAGCTAGGCAGCCAACCCAAGACGTGGAGACACACAGCTACAAGAGATAGTTAAGGAAAGGGGAAGTGAGGCGAAAACAAGGCGTATCAGGATGCATGATGTCCAACGGAACTGTGTTTTGTGGAAACTGTAGATGCTACCTCGCAGCGGCCATCTCGTCGGTCAGGCAAAAACCACCAGCACAGACCGGACACTCACTCCCAACTCCCAGCCATAAATTTGTCGATCCAGTGTTGAAAATGAAGCAGTGCATTTTATTCTTAGAGGCCGCCGATTCGCGTCCTTCGTATAATGACAAGCAGCCGTTTGATCTCCTTCGCAACAACCTAAAACGGAGTGATAGAGGAAAATAGGAAAGAAGGAAGCAAGGAGGCAGGAGAAGGAAATCAAAGCAAGAACGACAAGCCGACAACAAGAACTGCAGATAGGGACAAAATAGAACGGAGACGAAGAATGTGAGAATATCTAAAAGAGCTATCCGCTGTGCCTCGACACAGGACGTCGGTCAGAAATGCCCGTAAAATATACACGAGGGCGTGATGCAGGTGTACTTGTTGGTGACCACGGCCAGATCGTAGACCATCTTGCACTCGACATTCTCGCAGGCCTCGACCAGCTCCGTGATGCGGTGGCCGCAGCGGTGGTGGATGAAGATCTTGCGGGTACACATTGTTGTGCAACTTTGGCAGGGAGTGGGACGCTGTCGTTGGTTGCTTTAGAGGCTCACAGCGGCTCTTGGTTTTACTTTTGATCCTGAGCTCTTCTCTTTTAGACTTCCGAGAAGCAGGAGGTGGTGGAATTTGGCTCGACAAGTGTGAGAAGCAATCCGCTCCGCAGTAGGTCCGACAGGTAGAATGCCTAGAGTCACGCAGATGCTGAGAGAGCTGCTCGATGGCATGTTAGTTGGACCGTGGGGCGTGACAGTCGAAGAAGAAGAAGCAACCCGCAGACCAGCCCCGAACAAACAGGTGGCGACACGGGCATGGCCTCTTGAATACGAGAGTGAAAGTAAAGGTGAAGTAAAGAAAGAAGCAAAATGAGACTGCTGCATGTTCCTTGCGCCTGAACATTCAGATCTCTCATGTCTCCAACTCTCCCAGCGAAAAAGAAAGAAAAGCAACGAAGACGACCTACCTAGTCGAGTGTGCAGCTGTTGATTCACCTGAATTAAAATGGATGGTATTCACACTCTTTCTCTGTTTTCAAAACCGCTCGTGGGGAGGAACGGCGGGCGGTATATAAGTACGTAGAATGCATAGCCAAGGGGGGGTTGTAAAGAAGGAGGGGAACGGGGGTGGAGAGGAGTGATGGCTCGCTCTGCTGTCGTTCTGAGTTCTTTCTCCCCTCAAAGCCGGGAGGACCCTTTACAACCAGCAGAATAGAAGGGCAGCGTGACCACAAAGGGGGGAGGGGGGAGAACCGGGGCATCTGGCAAGAGATTGCATGAGGTGCTCAGAATCATGACGTATCCGTGTCGACATCTTATGCAATATATGGAACCAGATAATAGAGTATAGTAGAGAATGAGGGAGAATAAAAGGAACTAGAAGAGGTTGGGCACGAAGATACTATGCTGGTCTAACGAGAGCCAAGTTTTCCTTGTCTGGGACCTTGATAAGGGCAATCCGCTTTCAGGCAAGCCGGAGAAGGAAGCCAGACCAAGCCTTGTGACAGTGTACCAAGGCTGCCCGCCCTCCCCGCCCTCCCATGGTCTCCCAGAGTAGCATTGCAAATCTGCAATCATGGAAAGCCCTTTTTGTAGGCCTTGGATATGAAATGCTCACCGACGACTGCCTCTCGAGTGCCGAGGGCTTTGGAGGACGGGAAAGCGGAAAAGAAAACAAAGGGGGTCTTGCTCGCCGATCCTCGCCGATCGCAGCATCCGTAGAACTCGTCGGATGGCCGGGCCCTTTTTATGATAGCATCAGTATAACCACATTGACTCTTGAGAGAGACGAGCCTCGTGTGGTTTCAATACCAATATCGATATGGTTCTGTCAGATCACGGGCGCAGATCCCCATAGTTGATCAAAGACGGGCATACCTACCACGGCATCGATGAACGCGGCAAACCGTGGCAGCGGACGATGCTGAGGGTGCACGTGTGTCGCTACGAGGGCATGCGCTCGATATAGACGCTGGGTGCGACCGTGTCTGGAGCCTCGGGGGAGTTCGAGGCTGAGGGGGGGGGGGGGGGGGGGTGTCCATTCCGAGAAGAGTCCGGCGTCGGCGACAGACCGCCTTGTTACTTTGGCATGAAGGCATCTGCAGGCACGGCTTGCTACTTGGCTCTCTGGGCCGGTCTGGTTGTAAAGAGCCATTCCCAGTTCCTATTTTTCAGCTCAACATTGCTCACGAGCCAGATGACAGGAGAGGTGAGACTGGAAATCAAAAAGAAGAGAGTAGGACCGAGGGGGTGGCAATATGAGGGCGCCGCTTTGTTGTGGCTCTCTTAAGCCCTCAAGTATGAAAGGAATAAGTCTCATATATGATATAGACATAAAAATAATGGAAGACAATCTGCCACCGATAATAGTACAACAATACAATACAATGAACAACTATGAAATGCTCCAGTTATGCTTGACGTAGGGGAAAGAGACGAAAAAGGAAGAAGCAAGTGTGGCTAGCAGCCAGTGTTATGACAGTCCCAGAAGAGAAAAAAAAAAGACAACGGAAGAGGAAAAATACAGAAACGCCCGCATGCCCCCCCTTCTCCTTATCTTCTTGTATTGTCGGCCATATCCCCTTCCCCCCTCCCTCTCTCTTCCTTCATGCGTTCGTCCAGAAATAGCAAAAACCCCCACACGCCAACCTTTCCTGTATATATCAGAGGCACCAGACGAGAAAGTGGTACTATCCGCCCCAAAGAGGTTCTCGCGTCTCTCCGGCTTGTGGCCGGGCCCCTCCCCCTTCAGTTCACTGGAACCGAAGCTCATCAAAGCAAAATTGACAAAATAAAGGGAGGGGAAGGCTGTAGTGGGGGGGCCTTCACGTAGTTCGGCGCCGGAGCGGAAAACAAGATGAAAAGAAGGGAGCAGGAGGGGCAGAAAAGAGGCGGGAGGGGGGAAGTCGTCCAGTCGTGATGTCTATTAAAAAGAGGGGAGGGAAGGAGGGAGAAGGTGAATAGACATCGTTTCAGGTTCGAGGACCATCTCCACCTTTCTCACCCTTCTCACCCTCCCCCTTTTCCCTTTACCACTCCTCCCACCGTGTCTCTCCACCACTCGGGGTGCATAGGACCTCGGAGCGCTTGGCGATCCAGAGCACAAGAAAGTGCAGCGCAAACAAGAGCATGCTCGCACGCAGGTCCCAGTGCCACAAGGCCCAGGAATGACGAGGTAGAAGAGGAGGAGGAGGGGGAGAAAGAAGAGGGGAGCGTGGGAGGGGAGAAGGCAAAGAAGGAGTGGGTTGCTGCTGTTGTTGCTGTTGCTCTCTCCCGTATGCTGCGGAGGCCGTCGCTGCGTTGCTTCCTCGACTTCGGCGGCTGCTGCTGCTGCTGATCGCGCTCCTGGGAATGCCCAGGTCCAGGCCAGCAACAGCCACGAGGACGGCCCCCACCCCGAAGCGGACCATGTACGGCCAGCACGGCTGCGCCAGGGTGGCCATCTTGACGAGGAACAAGGTCGTTCGAAACAGGAACGCCACGGTCTCCGCGTGCCGGTGCAGGAGGACAGCTGCGTGGTACCGGGCAACGAGCCAGCTGTGGCGCGCGCGGTCCCAGGACGTCGTCGGCGGAGGCATCAAGAGGTACGGCGTGGCTGGTGGAGAATCCGCGACGCTGCTGCCGCCGTTGCCGCCGTTTCCTCCCATCCGGGGCTTTGACGAGCCGAGCCTGCCGTGCTCTCCCCGCCCCTCGTCTTCTCTCGCCCCGTCCTCTTCCTCTTCCTTCTCCTCCTCCTCTTGCTGCTGCTGCTGCAGCGGCTGCGTTCGGCGCGCGGATGACAGTACGGGCGAAGCCGTGTGGAAAGGGTTCTCCGAGCGGCCCCTCCGCTCGGGTGACCGACTGTGGTTTCCGCGGCTGCGCGTGAGTGTGAGCGATGTGTACAGACCACCATGGCTCTGGTTCTGGAGGCTGTTGCGATGACGCATCAGCGGCGGCGACGACGGCCCGTCAGAGTCGTCAACGGCCGTCTCGTCCAAGTCCTCAATGTGCGACACGGGAGACCCAGTGTCATGCCTCAATGGGTTTTTGGCCGGGTCTGGCGAGAGTTAGCACAGACCCCAACGCAGAAAGAATTTTCCTAAAAATAAAAAAATAAGATGGATCAGCTCAAGAGCCCCGACAAACCTACCTGGAACTGGTGTGCTCGACGGAACGGGGGAGTCGAGGTTCTGGATCCGACGGCCGCTGATGTTGATGGGGGGCATGGCACCCGAGGACCCGCTACGCGCGCCGCCGCCGCTGCGGGCGATGCCGCCCACGTCCCCGTTGGAGTTGGCGCGTATGCGGTACAGCACGTCGTTGGCGCTGGGTCGCTCGGCCGGGTGGACGGCGAGCATCCACGTCAGCAGCTGGTACAGCTCCGCGGGCAGGTCGGGCCGCTCCCGGCGCTCGTAGTGGAAGCCCTTCCAGTCGGAAATCTCGGCGCGCAGCTTGTCAATGTCCTCGAGCTCCTCATTGACGGCGTTTGCGCTCCGGTAGGGCAGGCGGCCGAAGCACATAAAGTACAAGATCATGCCGAGCGAGAAGACGTCGGACTTGGTGGTGAAGTTGCCGTAGACGCCGGTGGCCGGGTCGCGGCGCAGGACCTCGGGCGCGCAGTACGATATGGTGCCGGTGCTGCCCGTCGACTTGCGCGCGACGTTTTCGGCCTGCACCTCGCCGAAGTCGCTGATGAGGCAGGTGAGGATGCGGCCCTCGCGGTGCAGCAGGCAGTTGCTGGGCTTGAGGTCGCGGTGGATGTAGTTGGCGGCGTGCAGGTAGGCGAGCCCCGACGCGACGTCCTTGAAGAGCGAGTAGATCTCGTCGATGGCGAGGCGGCGGTACGCGGAAGCGGCGGCGGCAGTCGACGGCGGAAAGAGGTCCTGCGGGCGCTCGGCCTGGCTGCCGCCCTTGGAGCGCCGGCGCATCTGGGCCTTGAGCTCCTCCTTGGTGGCGGCCTTGGGCGGGTCGCCCAGAATGTAGCGGTGGAGGTCGCCGCCGTTGCAGTACTGCTGGAGGATGAAGGCGCAGGCGACGCGGGGGGTGAAGCGGTTCAGCTTGACGCTCTCGAGCCACACGTGGCGGTACGACACGAGGTTGGGGTGCGACAGCTTGGCCAGGAGCTCGACCTCGACCAGCACCTTTTCCAGCCACGCATGGTCGTCGCCGACCGGCACACGCTTGCAGGCAAAGTGCCCCAGCTGGCAGCCGTCAATCTCGTGGCGCACGAGCAGCACGACGCCCTTGCCGCCGCGGCCGAGCTCGCGCTCCTCGACGAAAAAGGTGCGGAAGTAGTTTGGACTGAACGCCTCCTTGTTGATGGGACTGCTGGCATCGGGCGCGACATCGGCGGCTGTGCCCGGGGCCCCGGCTCCGTACGCCTCGTCATCGAGCGAGGAAACGCTCTCTCCATCCCCAGGACCCGGGGGGCTGTGGGGGCTGTAGTGGCTGTCGCCATCGGTGTTGGCGTCGGCATCGGCGTCCACATTGACGTCGGGATCGGTCTCGGGGACCCGTCCGACGAGTGGCCGCAACAGCCGCCGGAGCGGACTCCCGGCAGTGCGTGATGCTGAGGCTGCTGCTGCTGCCGCCACGGCTGCCGACGACAACGAGGACGCCGGCACTCTTCCGACACTGCCGACACTGCCGACACTGCCGACACTGCCAAGACCCGGCGACGACGACGGTGGCGACGTGGACGCAGCCCGCAGCTGGCCGATGTGGTGGCCCGCACGCAGGAGGCGGAAGTAGTTGGGGTCGACGTAGCCCTCGTGGCGGCTGTACGCGTTGTGGGAGGCGCTCCCGTGGCCGGCATGGCTGCTGCTGCTGCCGAGATGGCCGTCGTCGGGGCCGAAATGCGCCCGCTCGGGCGACGCCGACCGCAGCGGGCGGTGGCACGTTGGGCACTCGGCGACACCGCGGATCTCGAGTCGTTGGGAGGATGGGTCGTGGACGACGATCGCGCTGCGGTGGCGACTGTAGGGGGAGAGGGGGGGGGGGGGGGGTTAGTTGTTGTTGGCAGTCTCTCAGGGATGAAGCTGCCACTGGAGCTCTGCGATGACGTATTGGAGTTCTTACAGCACGATTTCGCGCCCGTCCTGCGGGTGGTAGGGAACCAGCGACATGGCCGTGTCGGGGCAACGCAAAAGACTAGAAACGGGCGGCCAGACGCATCGCTGGTTGTCCGCGGAAGAAACTGCTTTCTGGGCTGTCTTTCGCCGCCGCAGGGAGAGTCGGTGAGCCGACCTTTTCTGGACGGCGTCCCATAATAAATAGATTTTGGCGTGGCAAAAAAGGACGACACCAAAACAGTAACCCAAAAAAAAAAAAAAAAACACAAAAAAAACACAAAAAGATTAATGAGCTGGGGGGAAGGTGCGTCTGGGGGGCTCCTTCCGAGCGCGTCGCAACAGCCAGCCTTCTGCGGGGAACCGAGACGGCGTAGGCCAAGTCTAGGCCTTGCCTGGCCAAGCCTGGCAGCCATTGGCGTGCGTGCGTGCTGCCATGCTCTGCGTGCGGAGGATTCCGAGTGGACCGCGCCCAGGCATTGGGTGACCGAACGCCGCCCAGGAAAACGGCCGCTGACGCACGCTGCTCACCTGAAGGGGGAAGCGACGTCACGGGAGAAGGAGTGGAATGGAGAAATGGGACGCTCACGTGTTGCAGGCCAGCAAACAGCGGCGGCGAACCGTGGGCAAGACGTGTCTCCTTTTTTCCAACTGATATTCAGAGTTGTTCTCTATTAATGATGGCATCCAAGTTGACCCTTCGCACGGGCATCCCCTGCCGCCGTCTACCGATGTAAAGTGAATCTATGCCTAAAGATGACCAGCCGCCCCGGAGCCCCGAGCCTTTCCAAGTTATAACGCGGGCCAAAAACAAATACTACCAAAACGCAAAATACCAGGCCAATCCGTAAAAGTACAGTACCAATGCTTCTGCCCTTGCACTACTTCCGCCGCAAGCTGCCGAAACGACGCTTTATGCCATCAGCGAAGCGGTGGCCGGACGAGTTGGCCCGCGAAAGGCCGCCGTCGTTCGTGAAGCCGTAGCTATTGGGATCCAGCCGGCCCAGGTCGGCCGAATTTCCTAGGGACGCGCCCGATGCCGATCCGTGGCTGAAGCTTTGGCGGCGTGTAGACGCGGTCTTGGACGGCAGTAGTGGGGCGTTGTTACCGTTGCCCCGGCTGCGGCGGTAGGTCTGGTCTTGCAGCTCGTACACCCCGGCCTGCCCGTGGTTGAGAGATACGCTTCGCTTGCGCAGCTTGCCGGCGCTGTGCTCCTTCAGAGCCTTTTCAATCGAGTATGAGGGCTCGCCCTTGCCCTTCAGGTCGTCGGGATGGTATTGCTGCCTTGGTCAGCATCTCACAGTATCACAGCCTCACTCCAATACTCGGTCCGTTGAGGTATGTTTGACAAGGGGTCATACGTACAATGAAATCATACCGCCCATAGGCACCTCCTGGGGCGTCGGGCTCCCGCATCACATCAGCACCCTCGTCGTAGTACAGAACTCGACCGTTCCGGTCTGGGACGCCCGATGGCACGTTGGAAGTGCCCTGGAGAGGCACGTGCTTGGTCAGGGAGTCCTGGATGAATTCGGGAGGCGTCGCCTTGAGGGCCGCAATGTTGGAGTCCTTAACAGCCTCGAGCGGTGACTTCTTCTTGTTGGCGTTGACAGCCGCAAGCGTGGCATCGTAGGGGCCGCCATGATGGTAGATGCCGCCGACCTGATCGAGAGAGTCGATGGTGTCCGTGAAAGGCCGGTTGCCCCGCGGACGATGCTTGCGGCGCGAGGATCCGCGCTGCTCAGGTGCGGCCGTCGGCTTGACGGTCTCCGGAGCGTGGTATGACATCTCTCCGGACGGCTTCCGCACGAATGAACCTTTTCGGTGTAGAGGTGGTGGGGTGGGTATTTTGGCTCTCTTGGGTGGGCCCAATGGAACTGAGCTTTGGGCTGAGGTGAGTTGCGGCCGGTTGACGTAGCCTCGTGTCTTGTCGGCAAGGATCTCGCTCAAGATGTCGGCGGTCCCCTGAGTGTGATGTGTTTGCGGGGGTTTTCTGCCCACGTTCGCCTTGTTTGGTCGCGGGCTAGAAGTAGGCTTGCGAAGTCTGGCTTCGGTTTTCGACGGAGCCCTGGGAGAGTGACGGGCTTCTTCTGGTTTGGCTGCAATCTTGGACGATGCAGCTCGGGCCGGTCGCACTGCAGCGGCGGTCACTACCGCGGACGACTGCGGATTGAATGGTTTGCGTCTTGGTGGTTGCTCTTGCAGTGCAGAGACCTCGAAGTTGGGAAGCTGTGTGCTCTGTGTGCGACTCTGGCCGCCCTCCGTGTTTGCGGTCCGTCGGGACGAGGGGTTGAGACTCTGGCTACGCCTCAAGACGACGTCGGCAGGTGCCCAATCGGTCGGGGGAAGATACGAATGCCGTAGTCCGGGCGAGATGGGCTTTGGATGGTGAATCTGGACAGCTGCACGTGTTGGGCCAGTCGAATCTGGTGGTGTTGGATGGCCGTTGCGCCGTTGTTGGGGGATCTGGGGCGGAACTGCTTTGGGGTTGTAATTGAGCGACAGCGAGCGTCGGGGGTTGAAAAACGATGTGCCCGGCCCGTCCAATTGGCTCGGCTCCGGTGCTGTCAGGGGGTCGAGGATGTACCGCTTGGCCTGGATGTGGTGGGAATGTGTTAGGAATGCGAACGTCGGAAAAGCCACAGATGAAGAACAAAGGGAAAACAAGCGAGGACGGAGGGCAGGAGACAATATAAGAGGAACGAGGATCAAAGATAACAAAAGAAACGAAGAAAGGCAGACACCATTGCGTCAAGGGACGGCCGCGTGTTCCGGTGAGTAAGCGATGCCACCGCAGAAAACGGGACTATCGAGCGAAAAGAGAGCGAAAAGAGACAAAGCAGAGGCAACGTCTGGCGTAGTCGGGGCTACGCAAGCTGCGTGCGAAAGACATGTCGGGGGTGTCGCCGTGTAAGTGCAAAACCGACGTCACCTGGGGCCAGCAGAGCTAGTCTGCATTGGGTTCCGGATTTGGGTGACGCCACCTATTTTTGGAGGCTGCCGGTTCGGTCGGCAAGGATGGCAAAAGGCGCGAAGCGGAAAAGGGACAAGAGGGAAAAAGAAGAAGAAAAGGAAAAAAACGACGAAAAAAGAAACGAGAAAGCAGTCCCCGTAAGAAACGGCCAAAGACTCTGGCGGGATAAGAGGGGAGTGCCCGCCAACACGGTACAGGCACGCACTGGCGGTCGTGATGCCAACATGCGATCGTAACGGCGGGCCTCACTTGAGCTCTGTGCTTTGTCGGAGAGGGCGTGCGTCTGCTGTTCCACTGCTCGCTGCTGAACTGACCCAGTCCTTGTCCTCCTTGTCCTCCTTGTCCTGCTTGTCCCCCTTGGCTTCTCTGCCTTTCTTTGGCCTGCCCATATCTGCGGGCTTTCGGATCTGTGCCTCGTCTGCGTGTAGGAAATAAGCTGCTGCGTAAATGATTGTTCGTCACCGCGCGTGGATTGGGGGCGCGACCTGATTGACGGCCCGTCGCGAGGCGAGTTGGGCGTTGCAGTCCCGACGCGCTGGGCGGGTGCGCGATCCACGAAGTCGGATCTCGGTGCTAGGGCTGCAATGCTGGGTGCTACTATGTTTGGTAGTTTGCTGCTGGAGAAGATTCTGCGTCGTCTATGGGGGGGGGGGTTGAGAGCGTGTCTGAGAAAAAGAAGAAAAGAGAGAAAGGAGAGAAAAGAGAGAAAAGAAGGAAATCGCGACAGCAAAGCGATCACAGTATGGCCACCGCTCTCGAGGAAAGAACAAAGTTCTCGCCGACGGGGACGGAAGGTGGGCGCGCCTCGCTCAGTCGGGCAGGCACGATGGAACGCACAACGTGGACGCCTGGGGTTGGTGAATTTGGGACCGGCAGAGAATGCTCCTAATAATACCAATACGCGCCCGATCAATGCCCACACAGGGCATCCTCGCAGGATCAGCCCCAAGATACGAGCAGGGTGTGTCGTCCCCCGTGTGGCTTGCCAATGAGACGGCGGCCTGCTTTCGTACGATACGAGTCTTACCGTGCCGGGGGGCTTGCAGGATCTTGCAGGATCTTGCGGCAAGGATAAGGCACGTCACGCAATGGCAAAGCCCTCTGTACGGCGACGGAGAGGAGTAGGATGCTGCACAGAAGAGGAAGAGCGGTGGGCGTTGCGGTATATGCTTATTGCGTCGCAGAGCGATGGCTGTCGACTGGTGCGCATTTGCCCAAGGACTTAACAATGCCCCCCGGCCCTGGAGACAGTGCCAGATACTTCTTCATAGGCATGCAAGAAGGAGGGCGGGAAAGGGACGGAAAGGCAAAGATCCAGGTGGCGTTGTGCGCTGCGGCCGGCACTTGACAAAACGGCGGCCACGAGTGGGGAGGGCTGGAAGGGCCTGGCTTTGTCGACACGGCTCGTGGTACGGCGGACAGGGATCCCAGGATCGACGGGCGATGGAACCCAACCGCCCGTGAACAGAGTGCTGCATGAATTTTCTAGAAGCCTAGCCGTCGGCCACCGCGCCTTGCATTGCGTCAACCTGACAGGGGCTCTGTGCAAAGGGTCCAGGGCACACTGGGCCCAGAGATGGCGACAAACGGACGGTCTCACAGCAGATGTATTCGAACCGAGATAACAGCATCGTGCGTTTCTCTCGAAGCCCGTTCCTAGCTTTTTTAACGCAAGTGCCCATGACTCTATGTAGAGTATTCAATTCGCTAGCAACAAGGGCGCCCAAACCGCCTCAAAAAATAAGCAAAGAAGAGAAAGAACAAAAAGACATAAACAGACAAGCGCCCTTGATCCCCCCCTCAGAAATATGCCATGCGTGACCAGCCGAGGATGCCGTCGAGGGCAGCGCGCACGTCGAGCGCGCTCGCAAACCCCACGCGGCCAGCAACCTCGCCCTTCCGCCCAGCGCCCAGCTCCACCCATCGCGCCAGCAGCGTGCCGTCCACAACGCTGCGGCCGACAACCGCGTCGACGCCGGGGGACAGGGTTGCTGCGCCAGACCCGGCCGTCATGCGGTAGCCCTTGGGGTTGAGGCCGGCCGTGTGGGTCAACGACGTGGCCAGTTGGCCCGCGAGCGACGACAGCCGCCGGTACTCGGACTCGGACAGGGGGGCCAGCGACGCGAGCACGCCGGTAGGGCTGGCTAGCAGCAGGTGCTGTGGCGAGCGGCGGTCCGCGTCGTCTGCGTCTGCATCTGCGTCTGCGTCTGCGTCTCCGTTTGCGGCCCCGCCGTTCATGCCGTTGGTGCCATTTGCAGCCGCGGCCTCATCGTCATGGGGCGCCGTGGACGGCAGCAGGAGCGAGCTTGTCGCAAAGTGGGCGCCCGTGCAGAAGGTTGCTCGGTGGAGCAACAGATGGCCCTGCAGTGATTTTGGGTCTGCGGAATGTTAGTCAATGGAAGAAAGAAAGAAAAAAAAACTCAAGCGAAACACTGGCACTCGCAACTCACGCTCAGGGTCAAACTGCAGCACATGGAGGTTGCCCTCGCCATCGACTGCGACAATGAACAAGTCCTTGCCGTCGGGAAGAAGGTCGACGTTGATGGCCTCCAGCCGCGTGTTGCTCTTGCCAAACAAGATCATCCGGTACGGCTCTTCCGTGTACCCCGTGAACCAGACGCCCTTGAACGCGTCCGCCATCACGCACAGGCCCGTCCCCGGCAGCTCCTTCGCGCTCGTCACGTAGCAGTTCATGTCCATGAATGCCACCGGCAGGAGCGTGCCGTCCTCCTTCAGACCGCGCACAAGGCACTTCTGCCCCTGCGCCACCAGCATCAGCCCCTGCGTGCCGATTTCCGAGAGCGCCGTCACTGCGCCGCGCGGAATGTCCTCCTTGGCAACCAGCTTGAGCTTGCGGTTCGTCTCGGGCTTGCCGGGCTCCGGGATCACCGACACGACGTCGAACACGTACACGCGGCCGCGGATCGCGAGATCCTCGCCGCGCGAGATCGCCGTGCCCACCGTGACCAGCTGCTTGCGCTCGTTCGTCGCTTCGGACACCTCGAGATTGAGCGTCTTGATGCACATGATCGCCTCGTACGCCTCCATCTCCACGGTGTCGATCACCGACCAGCTGACGGGGCTGATCAGCAGCAGCCGGCCCCGGGCAACCTGGGGCTTGAACGTGATGTTCTCTTTCGCCCAGTCCGAGCGGTGCATCTCGTCCTTGGGCAGGTCAAAGTCCTCGGGCGCGCTGACGCCCACGGCGTACACCTCGGACGGTGGGTGGTACGCGACGGCGTTTGCGTCGAGGCCCAGAGGAACTTTCCGCACGGCTACACCGAGCTCGGCAAAATTGGTGCGTGGCGGGAGCGCGCATACGCGGCTCGTTCCCTCAACGTCCACATAGATGAATCCGCGCTCGCAGCCTTGGGTGTGGAACGAGCTGAGGCTTCGCACCGCCGCACCACGAAGACCGATCACCTTGGGCGCCGACTTGGCTGATTTGAGAACAAAGCTAGGAGAGGCGCCGGGAAGAACAACGGTGCAGTAGCCCCCAATATTGTCAAAGGCGCGCAGAGGCCTGTCGCGGGACGCTGAGGCGGCGTCACCATCATTGTCTAGAGGGGCTGCGGCAGAGCTCTTTGCAAAAGTGCCGTTCGACACTTTCAGAAACCGAAGGTTGGACGCGAGGTCGCCCGAGGCAGAAGGCGCCCGGATGGGTTCGTAGATTGTCAAGTCATCGTTGGCGTGGCGGAGGATGAGGTAGGGAGATCGTGCGACCGCGTCTCCTAGGTCAGCCACGAGAACCTCTGTCAGCTCCTCCTTCGACGCGCCGCGTCTTGTTGTGTAGTCTGCCGACAGCAGCGGCGGGACGTAGCTGAGCCCATCTGCCACAAAGATTTGCTGTAGGGAAGGAAGAGAGTAGATCTAACAGGTGGAGGAGGGGTTAGCACGTTGCCAAAGCCGGCGCTGGACATGGGGGAAAAGGCAGCATTCACATACGTGGAATTGCCCTGTGATGCTAAACAAGAACATGAGGATGTTCTTGGTTGTGTTGGTGCCTTCTGAAGGCTGCGAAGTCGAGAAAACGCCTGTCGTGTCGTTGTAGAGACAGCCCGCCGCCCATTTTGTTGACGTGAGCGTCTCGTCTTCCCGCTCCATCTCTTCCAGTTCAAAGTCTTTGTTCATCTCAGCAATGCAGATGCTGAAATCGTCCCGTACTAATAAGATGTACGGGTCGGCTATGCTTGCGCTCAAAACACGAGGCTCAGCACCCGTGTCTTCATCGACCATGGGCAGAATTTGCGATAGTCCGAGATCTGTGCTCAAAAGTCAGCGAGGGGCGAGAGAGCTAGAAAAGAAAGAAAGAGGAAAGAAAGGCGGGAGCAGCCGTATCAACGCACCTCCATCGTAGCAGCGCACTTCAGACCTCAGGACTTGGATGATCCGCTTGTGCCTCCCCATTGTCCCGGCCTGCACCGTCAGCCCAGCAGCCGGCTCGAACTCTGTGCCTGTGAGCATTTCAAAACCGGTCCCTGTGACCGCATACACATCTGATGTCTCGGAGCCGTCGTCGTCTTTTTTGGACACAATCATAAACTTGTCGTACTGCGCAGGGGATTCGTAGTCGTCGCCGACAGTTGCGCCCCCTTTCTCACCCTGGATCGTCCTGGGAATTGGTTTTGATGCGCACACCGTCCACAGTGCCTGCGCCTCGGGGAAGGCGAATACACCAATGGGCTCGGGGTTGATTTCGCGGTTCAGCAGCGCAAGCGCTCCTGCCTTTCCACGACCGACAGCGCAGACCAAGCTGAGGCTGCTGCGGGTCTTTCTCTCGGTGTGGTGCTTTGCAGCCTCGCCCGTCAATGGCGGCTTGCCAAAGGTCATGTCCCGAATGGGGGCCAAGCTGATCAGGCGATCATGGACCCGAAAGCTCACGTCGCCACCGCTGCTCTTGCCGGGGCCTTGTGTCGTCCCCGATAATGGTGCGGCTGACGGCCCATCGCCGTATAGATCGTCGTCGTCTTCCTCGTCCTCCAGCTCTTCGCCCTCCTCGCGGTCATCGTCAAAGTACTCGTCTCCAGTCTTTTGTTTCTTGCGCGTCGCTTGGACTTGTTTCTGCGACCATCCAAACACGGCCGAGTCCGCCTCTTCGCTGCCAGCAAAAAGCGCCTGCGGACCAACGCGGCTGAGGCAGGTAACACAGGTCTGAAGAATGTCGCCGCCTGCCTCCTTCGAGACGATTCGTATCGTCACACCAGAAACGACACGGCCATCCACGACCAGCCTCGCAATCGCGATCTGGCCATTGTTCGTGACCAGCAGCAGCTCCCCAGACTCGGCCGACAGAACTTCAATGTTGCAGCCCTCTAGCCGCAGGTCGAGGTCGGACTGGTCAGCAAGGCCAAAGGACGTGGCCTGCTTCGTGAGCGGGTTCACTGCCACGCCGTTGGCCCGGCCAGACTGGTCAATGTGGATGAGTTCGTTGGCACCGATAAGAATAGCGCCACCAATCGGCGAGGGCACAGGGAAGACGCGGAACAGGTCCTGGGGCAGGTTGGACACGGAGAGAATGGTCGTGGAGGCCTTTTGCTGCAGATCCAGTGTAAACACCATGTAGGAGAGCCTGTCGCGGCGACCCAACACGGTCGACGTCGCCACCGGTGAAGAGAGGATACCAAAGGTAGGTTCTCTGTATTCGTGGAGGAAGGACAGGTGGACGGGGTGCAGCAGTGCCGGGTCGAGGTTGGAGAGGCGGAGCACGAAGGACGGCGCAAACGGCGTGTCCTCGATAGGCGTGGTTCCCGGCCCTGCGGCGGTAGCTGCGGCCAATGTGCCTTTGGCCGGCCGTGGCCCGTCGATCTCCTCGTCCCAGTCATCCTCCATATCAATGTCTTCCTCCTCATCGGGCTGGCGGAAGGGAAGGATGGCGAGGTTGCGTGCGCCGAACTTGAGCGCCGCACACCGGCTGCCTGGGTCGGCCACGAGAAGGCTCGCATAGTCGCTCAACGGCGCCGCCCATGGCGCGCCCTGCAGCTCGTCCTGCTCGTAGTAGTGGATGGAGATCGTGGCGAGGTTGTTGGACTCCGGGTCCCATTCCACGAGACTGAGGCGCGCGTCCTTGAACGCAAGGAGCAGCGCATCGCCGCCCGACCGTGTGCCGCCAATCTTGATGCGCGCAAGCCCCGTGATGGTGCCTGCCAGCGGAAACTCGGCGACGAGCACCAGTTTTGTCAGCGCGCCGCGGTCAGAACGCAGCAACGCCGAGTCGCCGCCGAGAAACGACGCCTCCAGCCCCCCGTCGTCGTTGTCCGTGCCGGCGGCATAGGGTGCCTGGGCGGTCGAGCTCGCGTCGGCCTGTGCATCGAGGTCGGCAGCGACCGCCTTCGTGGTGAAAACCTGCAGCAGAGACGACTTGGCCACGACGAGGTTGTTGCTGCGGGCCGATGTCAGAGCGAGCGCGAGCGAGTGCGTGACGCCCGTGGGCGGCGTTAGCTCGGTGTAGCACTGC
Source organism: Ophiostoma pallidulum (assembly GCA_019925425.1). NCBI lineage: Eukaryota > Fungi > Ascomycota > Sordariomycetes > Ophiostomatales > Ophiostomataceae > Ophiostoma > Ophiostoma pallidulum. The sequence goes on along the minus strand of JADHKO010000088.1, from coordinate 94,372 downwards.
ATTGTAGACCGGCGCAGGAGACGACCATCCCGGCAAGAAGCAGAGAGACTCGTCGGAGCGGGGTGGGGAGGGGTCGTGGGGGGTCCGGGGGGGGAGCAAAACGCAGCAAAAATCTCTTGTGCCGCGATGCCTCTAAAAGCCGTAAAAACAGATGCAAACAGCAGCCGCATCAGGGCGACGCGAACAGACATCCACCCAGTATGGAGCTTGGTGATAGGCTGCGCGGCAGGTGCGACCTGGCCTAGAAGGGGGGGTGCGGCGCGCTAGCAACTTTGGCCCGCTTACGTTATCGCGGTTTCCGCGCCCGCCCCACAACAGCTCCCTTTGGGACCGTGTCGGGGCTCGCTTTCCTGTTCAATTGCGTCACGGCCTGAAACCCTGTTTTGTCCAGGCCGAGGGAAGGGACGACCGGCAAGTCTCCCTTTTTTCCTATTTTTCCTATTTACACGGGGAATCCGCAAATTCCCCAGCTGGATCCGCCCCTCTGGCTCCTCCGACTCTCATTCCTCCTCCGCTTCCACCAAAATTCGGCATTCTTCGCCCCTCCACCCACCTTGCGTCGATCGCTGTGTCGAGGCACTCTTTTTCTTCATTCCGACGCTCGCGCCCGCAACTACCGAGCCTACGGCATCGTCGCGCAGCACATTCCAGCCCGAGGTCGAGCGTCAACATGCGCTCACTGCCCCTTTTGAGCGGCATCCATATAACTCCATCGACCATCTGACCAAGCATCCGATCGAATTCGACTTTCCTCCTCGCCATCTCGTTCCCAGCGTTCGCCCGAAACTTCTCACTTTGGCTGGCTGCCCGCGTTTCTCCCGGCTTCTCCCAAGCAACCGACCGCGGTCCGGTCCCTTCCTCACTCCGCCAAGATGGCCGGCCTCCTCCAGACCAGCTTGATCTGGGTCGCCTATGCGGTGGCCGTGGGTGTGGCGCTCGTGGCTGCCGTCATTACCGTCGTGACGTGGCAGGCGCCGCGCGACCGGTCTGCTGTTGTCAGCACCGTCGCCATTGTCAGCATCACCGCTCTTCTCGCGACCGTCTTCCTCCTTCCCGTCGACATTGCGCTCGTGTCGTCCACGGCCTCGGCCTCCCTCGGTGCCAAGAAAGACTGGGCAACGCCCGAGCACATCGACGGCATCCTCGTCACGCTCAAGATCGTCTACTACCTGCTGTACAGTTTCGATGCGCTGCTGTGCCTCGTCGTCATCCCGTTCACCTACTTTTGGTATGAGGAGTGCGACGAGGTCGACGACGAGGAGAACAGCACGAAGACCTCTAGCAGCCGCCTCTGGGGTGCCTTCAAGTACACCATCGTGTTCCTCGTCCTGGTCGTCGCCCTCTTCCTGGTCGGTTTCTTCGTGCCCGTGGCCGGCAAGAACGGTGGCGGCAAGCACTTGGATCTCGACTACTTCCGCAAGCTGCTGGCTGAGAACAGCGGGGAGAAGGCGCTCACCTTTGGGCTGGGCCTCTTGATGATGCTCGGCACATTGCTCTACGTCGTGTACACCGGCGCAGGTCTGGCGCTTCTGCCGATCTCGTTCATCAAGTCCGCGCCGTCGATCTCGGCCCCGCAGCTCGGCGAAACGACAGCCTCCGCGTTGGAGCAAAACCGCGAGCGGCAGCGCCAGCTGGAAATGCGCAGCGCGGGCCGCGGCGACGGCATGTCGGCAAAAGACCGCCGCGAATTGGAGGCACTAATGCGCGAAGAGCGCACGCTAGTGCGCCGTGAGCGGCTCGCGGCTGAGGCCCGCGGCGAGGGCCACAGCTGGGTATTCTGGGCGTGGAACAAGTTCCAGGCCGTGTTCCGGCCGCTCAAGCTGCTCGGCGGCATCCTGTTTCTGGTCCTGTCACTCTTGGTTACCATCTCCATGCTCATCACGGGGATCGACAAGGCGGCCAACTCCGTCTGCAAACAGCACTGTGGCTACATCCTTGGCCACATCAACGTCTTCCAGCCCATCAACTGGTTCCTAATGCAGGCTGCGCGGGCTTTCCCGGTCGACTACATTCTCATGGCCCTGCTTGTTTTGTACTTTTTCAGCAGCTCGGTCTCAGGCCTTGCCGCGGTCGGCATCCGCTTCCTCTGGGTGCGCGTCTTCCAGATCAGGAAGGGCCGCACGGCACCGCAAGCGATCCTAGTTGCTACGGTCATGCTGGCGCTCATGATTCTGGCCATCAACTACGCGGTGGCCATGATGGTGGCGCCGCAGTATGCCAGCTATGGCACGCAGACCTTCTGCATGAACCCGCCCAAGCATCCAGGCGAGCAGCCAGACTGCACCGGCCACCCCGACTGGATCAAGCCGTGCTCCGAGGCGTACCAGGAGAGCGCGGCCAAGGACGTCTGCACGCCCACGGTCATGTCGACGTTCCTCAACCGGGTGACGCTGAACTGGCCGGTGTTTGGTGCCATTGATTTTTGGGCGCAATTTGCCTTCCTGGGGGTATTCTTGATCGTCTTTTCCACATCGCTGTTCCGGACGCCCAAGCTGAATCTGTCCGAGATCGACGCGGAGGCCGAGGCGGATGAAGAGGAGGGTCTGCTGGCCAGCACAGGTCGGCGGTTTGGCGCGAACTGGCAAGACATCACGGGCCGAGCCAGCGGGTCGAACGGCGCTGGCTACGGCTCAAGTTCGACGTCTTGAGAGGGTCTGGGCTTGATTTGTTTTTCTTTCTCGGTGTTTGGTTTTATCTGTCAAAGTAGCTGCATGGAAATTCATGGAAGTAGTGGGTTCGCATTTTCGGATCGGGATTTTGGGGACGAGGTCTTTTTTTTTTCCTTTCTTTTCTTTCCTGTTTCTGTTTTGAAAACAGGTTCGTGCATTATTACGTTCATTTGGGAAGGGCGGCGACTTTTATATATAAAAACACCCGTCCGCAAAGGCAAAAGGGTTTCTAGGCGCGGAAATTGGGAGCCGAAGGACATAGTCGTTTGAACAAGGGCAAATATGGAATTTAAAATTGGCATTCCGAAAACATTCGCATAAAGGGGCGGATGGGACCTTGGTGCCAATGGAGAGAGTATCTCGTCTCCCGTTATCACCCTCTCTCTCTAACGCGTCAGAGGAACACGCTTGTGGCCTCGCTCGTCGAAGCCGGCAGCCGGCCCGACATGCATGTCCCGCCAGCAGCGCGCACAGTAAGCATTGTTCTGGCCGCCCTGGTCGTCGTCGGCGTCCTCGTCGTTTTCGGCACAGCCGAGGCACCGCACCGTCGCATCCTCGAGACAGACGATGCACCACGCCTGCTGGTCGGCGTCGGTGTAGTTGCGGCGTCCGTGCCCGAAATGACCCCGTTTAAGAACGCCACCGTCTTCCTCGCCGGGCCGGAACGTCGGCGCTGAGGGCAGGCCAAAAGCGTCTGTCTGGCCGAGGCCAGCGGCGTGGCCACGGAGGCCGCGTAAGGCCGCGAGGCGGGCCGAGATGTCGTCCTCGCCGCCCCGTTTCGGGATGCCTCTTGTGGGGACGGACGGAAGGGCGCTTGCCGTCTCCAACGGATCGATGCGCGGTGGAGGGTCGACAAGCTTGGTCGGAACGGTGGGGAGACCCAAAAAGTTGTCGCCGTCGTCGTCGTAACGAGCACGATTCGTAGGCGGGATTGCTCGGTCGTCCGTCCCGTAGCCGTCATGCTTGGCCAGTTCGGCGTCGTCCCGGGCCTGTTCCAGGACACGACGCACCTCACGAGCCATATCGTCGCCGTCAGAGTCATCCGGGTCGCCCCCATCGCTCGTCTTGTCCGGGAGACCGTCCGCTGTCTGGAGCGTCGTGCTCGCGAGGCTCTTCAACAAGTCCTCGACCTGTTTGGAGTTGTCTTTGTCGTCGCCCTCGTCGTCGTCGTCTTCGCTGCCGCTGCCTGAACCTCCCAGCCGGGTGCCAGATGGGACGTCGGGAAACGGTATCAGGTCACCGGCATCACTGCCTGGCGCATCTCCTAGGCCATCGGGGTCGACGTCTTCGTCGCCCATGCCCTCCTCGGCCAGCAGCAGCAGCAGGTCGTCCACAGCCTGGTCCTCGATAAAGGCCAGCGCATTGTCCTCCTGATGGGCCGCGTCGCCTGGCTGGTTGGCTCGGACGCCGGCCTCTTCGGCATCCCGAATGGCTCTCTCACTTGAGGGTGTCACCTTCTCCTCGGTCGAAGGCTCTGTGTGCTCTGCGTCCCTTGCCTGTCGCAGCGTTTTCAGGCGGGCCGCAAGAGCATCCTCACGAGACGAGGGGGCTACAGACGTGCCACTGCCAACGAGAGGGATGGAAGGCGATGCATTACGGTCCCCAGGCTGTTCGTCAGGTCGTCTTCTCCATCACAAGGCCACCCAGTCAGCAGCGGTCAAGATGGCCCAACCCATAACGTCACCATGTTTACCGGGGAGGGGACATGTAAGACAGGCCCTACGTTTGTGGCGGGCGCCCAGCCAGCGAGACGCCCGACGGCTTCAGGGCATTGAGCCGGTCCAGCAGGCTCTGATCCTGCCCCGACGGGGTGGCCATCCGTCGTCTTCGAGCTGAGGCAGGTCGGGTTCGACTCCGTATGGGCGGTGGCTGTGCTCACAATAACGGCCACATGAGGGTGAACGAGGTGCACGGCTGGACGCAGCCGGAACTGGCGGATCGGCGGAGCGGGACTAAAGGGCGGGGAAAGGCGCTTTCTGCGACAGAACATCAAATCGTATCCGTACGCCGTACTTCGTAAAGACACAGAGGACGTCGCATTGCACACCAAAAGCGGCTTCTGGAAGTGAGGGGGAGACAAACACCTTGCGATCCGCCTTGCACTAGTTTGGTGCAGCGATAATACTAAGAAACAGCTCACAGGCAGCCCAACAGGGAAGTTGGGTCAGCGCACGCGGTACACTAGCACCGTGCGAGGAAGGCGCCGGTGAGGCGCTTCTTACGGGGCACTTTCCGGCCTAAAAGCCCCTACAGCGACGGCGAGAGGCGGCCTCACAGGTGAGAAAGTCAGTCACCAACCCCCAAGCACAAGGGCATTGGGGCTGTGCAAACGTATCTTACCTGGAGGCTGTTGCTTGTCCGTAATCGAATCCCGTGATACGATGCATACGGAGGATGCTCCGACAACCCCGGCCACGTCGCAGTCTTTCGGGCTGGGCCTGCAACGTCGTCTGAAGCCTCTGACTGGCCGTGTCTCCGCACCGTCCAGCCAGGCCACAGGGCGCTGAAGCCAGAGACAGGTTTGTAGGAAGGTCAGCCACCTGGCCGCCTCGTCACTAGCATTAGGCACTGCTGTACGTAGTGTACTCCGTACTCCGTACACTTGTTGGAATACCACTAATACGAAGGACAAGCAGGCGGGACTGTTGGCCCAGTATTCGGTGTTGTTGTGGCGGAGGAAGGAGGGACTGTGGGCTGGGGCACAGACGTCATCGTCCACCCAGAAGCAAAACAAAACAAGAAAGAGGGGAACAACGACCCTTGTCCACAGTACTCCGTGGCTAATAAGTCGTGCCCGAGCCCTCAGAGGAAAGCACGGCCAGGGCCTGCCTCGTATTTTTTTTTGCTTGTTTCCACTGTCTCCCACCATCTTCTGTGAGATACTTGATTCTCATGTATGTAAGATAGGTGGCGGTGCCGAATCTCCGACTCTGCAGCGGGCTGACTCGTGGGAAGAGCATCCGTCCAATCAGCGGCCGCCCTTCGCTACCGGAACAGGGGCGTTAGCGTCGCTTCCACAGCGGGCGTCCTGTGCTTGCAGATTAAGGTGCGCCTGGCGCGACCCCTGGCACGCAAAGGAAAAGAAGCATAATTTTAATGGAGTCCGTTTGGGGGTCCGCTAGCGGACGCCCCTGAACCACCAGCCGAAACGACGCAATTAGCGATTCGAGAATGAGGATCCGATGCAGCCATCGCGGATTGGTGCTGGGTTAGGAGCAACGGCTCACCAGCCCCCACACGCAACAGATGTGTATTCTACGATACAAATTGCGAAGATCTTGCAAGTACAGAGTATTATCTTGCATAATGCTGCTTGGGAGCGCGTTCACTCTCGTTGGAAAAGGCGTGGGCAGCGCACGGCAAAACGGCACCGAGCCTCTTCTACAGCGCCCGACCTTTGTAGGCGAAGCCGGCCAACAGAATCCTCACGGAGTACAGGGTACTCTGTCCTCCGTATCCTACTTCGTACCCCGTAGCGTCCGGGCGCGCTGGAGAAAATGGGGCACAGGCGTGCACAGCCCGTAGTGGAATCACCGGCCAGACAACAACCATCAACGAGAGATGGTCATCATCCAAAAGTCTGCCAAGATGCCAAGACGGACCGTGGCAAGTTTGCGTTCTTGTTTTGTGCTAGGAGGACTCCGAGGCAAACCCAACCGTCCCGTTGGTTCTGACAAACCCCCCGTTTGGGGGGGCTTGGAGCCTGTTTTAAGGTTGAATCTCCCTCTTTTCTAGCCCTTCTCCATCATTTGTCGTCTCCTTTCTTTCCTTTGGGTCTCGGAACATAAAAATCCCAGTCGCCTTCCTCTTCTCTCCTCTCCTCCCCCGGTCTCACCGTTGTGCCATCAACACCTAAGCGTTTTCTCTTTTCCTGCAACTCACAGTCGCCCACCATGAAGTTCAGTGTCGTTGCCGCGCTGGTGTCGCTCTCCGCGCCCATCGTCCACGCCGTGGCCGTGCCGGCGCCAGCCATCGACAGCGCTCCGGCCGTGGCGCCTCGCTTCGCCACGTCCAACGAAGAACAGTCCAAGCGCGACGCCGGCGAGACGTTTTATGAGAAGCTCTTCCGGCGCAAGGGCGGCGGCGGCGGTGGCAGCCGCGGCGGCGGCTCCTCGAGTAGTGGCAGCAGGTAAGCTTTTTTTCCCTTCGTCTCTCTTTTTTTCTTTCTTTCTCTTCTTTCGAGGAGGACTTTTCTTTGGGAACGATGTTGCCCGCCGCCAATGTATTTTCTCGAGTCTTCGACAGGCCGACTAAATTTTCTTTCTCTCTCTTTCTTTTCACCGTCTTCGGTTTCCCTTTCTTTAGAGGTGGCGGTTCTTCTTCCGGCGGCTCGAGCAGTTCAAGCAGTGGCAAAGGCTCATCGTCTTCTTCTAGTGGCTCGTCCTCTTCAGGCAGCTCTTCTAGCAGTGGCAAAGGCTCATCTTCCTCGTCGTCTGGCAGCAGCAGCAGCAGCAGCAAGGGCTCCGGCTCGTCGTCGTCCAACACGGGCGGCCGCACCACGACAGGCAGTGGCACCTCGCGCTCCTACGGCGGCGGCTCGTACTACAGCGGCGGCGCCTCTGTGCCCTACCGCTCCGGCGCCACCTCGCCCTCGGGCATCGCGCCCTTCGCCCTCGGCGCGTTCGCCGGCGCATCGCTGGCCGGCCTCGCGTTCTGGCCCGGCCTCTGGTACCACCCGATCTACTACTACCCCTACACGCATCCGTACTCGTACTACAACCAGACGTCCGGCCGCAACGAGACCAAGAACGTCGGCTGCGGCTGCGACGAGACCGTCGAGTGCGGCTGCGACGACAACTCCAACAGCACGTTCATGAACGACCTCATCGGCAACGGCACTACCACCTCCGCGCTGTCGGTTGCCGACGTCAACGGCACGAGCACGCTGCTGATCAACGGCACGCTCGACAACGGCACGACCGCGTCGGGCGGCACCGACAGCCCCAACGCCGCCGACGGCAGCATGCGCGCTCTCCTGGAGCACGCAGGCTGGTGGCCCGCAGCCATGACCGTCATGGCCGCGGTGTTCGCTCTGTAGGCGCTCCGGCCCGATTCCTGACGGGATGGTCAGAAGGCGTGCGTGGCAAGACGCGTGGGTAGATGAAAAACACAAAATCACTTTCAAGTTGGGTTCTTTGGGTGGGGGGCTTTTTTTCTTCTTTTTTTCTTTGTCTTCTCTTTTCTGCTTCCTTACCAACGGCGTCATGGGATACCCGGTTTATGAGGCTTTACGTTCTTTTTCACGGAGGAGGCACAACTGTAATTTCGCTATCACCATCTTCCAAGGAAATGGCTCCGCTACTGATATATCGGTACATTATGTAAATACAATACAATCAAAATCCCAAATGAGAATCCAGATTGTCTCCCCAGCCCGGAGGTGTTAGTCAAAAGTAGCAGACTAGCAAGCCTACATGCATTCCGTGAAATATCACACCAAAATACTGGTACAGGTCATTTCTCATGCGTCCTTGGCCGCCTCGATTTCCTTTCGCCGCGACTCCACCCACTCGCCCAGCTGCCGCCAGATGGCCTCCTTCTCGGCCGGCCGCAGCGTCGCCGCCAGCCCGCTCGTGCTCGACGCCACAAAGACCCGCGCGCCCTTCCACTCCGGGTCGACGCGCACGCCCTCGCCGACGGCTGCGCCGCCGTGCTCGTCGCCGAGCGCACCCATGTTCTCGCGCGCCGCCTGCCAGCCGTACGCAAAGGCCGGCTTCGGGCGGCCCTGCCGCGCGCGCACGCGCACCACGCTCTCCCAGATGCCCTTGCCCACCATGCACATCACTTCGGGCCGCCACCGCCGGGCCTTTTCCTCGAGGATGGCCACGCCGTCGTCGAGCTCGGCCGCCCGCAGCTCGGCCCCGTTGCGCGAGGGCCGCGCGACAATGTTGGTGAGCCCCAGCTGGAACCGCGCGGGCAGCGTGCGGTCCTCGTCCGGCGTGCACCGCACCGGCAGCACGCCGCTGCTGTACATGAGCTTCCAGAACAGGTTGGACGGGTGGGCGTACGCGTGGCCCGACCGCGCCGTCTCGACGCCCGGGTTGAGGCCGACAAAGAGCACGAGCAGATTGGGCGCCACGGCGTCCGGCAGCAGAGACAGGTGGGCGTAGGTCGAGGGGGGCGCGTACTTGCTGGGGGCGCTCTTGCGGTTGCGCGCCAGCGCACGGCCTGTCAGTGGCCGCTTTGTCGGCGACGGGCTCCACGAGGCTGCGTCCCGGGCTGCATCTTCAGGTGCATCGGCCGCATCGACCGCATCGGTCTTTCGTTTGGTGGCGGCCGGCGACGCCCTCGTGGACTTGGCCACCGCGTCAGCGGCGGCCCGGATGCTGCGGCTGCGCAACTGCCGTGACTCGCCAGCACCACCGGAACCGTTGTCGCCGTACATGAAGTCGGCCACGCGAAGACGGCCCGCAAAGGTTGGGAGCGGTTTTGTGTCGTCTTCGTCCGACATGACGGGCGCAGCGCAAGAAACACTCGGAGAGAGACGAGGGGAAGTAAGACAAGAAGAACAAGAAAGGTCCTCCCCCATCGCCTATCCCAGCAGACTGCCAGCTTGCAATACACTGCTTGCATCTGTGCGCCGATCTCTTTCTGATAGCTTCGCGGCGGCGGCGCTACGAGGTTGTTGCCTTGGGTGGAGACGGTGGCGCAGATGGCGGTGCCTTGCCTGGTGTGGGATTCGATTAGCGGCAAGAAAGGCTGCTCTGTGCCTTGACTGCCCTGTCCACTGAGACATCCTTCACGGCCCTCATTCGATTGCTCTCTCCTCATCTTTGCTGATGATTTCCGAATGGAGACAAGAGAGGGAAAGAGCGGCCAGGCCCTGGCAACAATCGTCGAGCAGCAGCTCGTCGCTTCCTTCCATGCAGCCAGAACTGCTTCCTTCCTATTAGCGCACTCCTCCCAGACCGCGAGGGGCTGTGCCGCTCGCTCGCCAAAACGACCGTTGCTGGGCTGGTTTTTAGCGGGGCATGCCAGGGCGAGCAGCCCCTGACGAATCGGAGATGGTGCGGCTGGCACAAGGGGTCGCGCTTTCGTCTTTCGTTTCTTCAGCCCGCCCTGTTTCCCAGCTCCGGTACGTACCTCTGCTCCAACTGCCCCGCATCGCTCCTTCCCCTCCCAGACCAAGTCCGCAGCTTGGTCTATATTTGGCAGCAAAATGGCTCCTGCCGTATCGATGAAGATGTGAGACTGGTTCTTGCCCAATCTATTCCCTTCTCTTTGCCAGCCTCTGAACTGGTTTATTACCGCTCCAGCTCCCCCATCTGTCCTCCGAGCTTTCGTCGTACATAGTTGTCGGAAGTGCGTTGTTTGACAAACGGACACACAAAAGAGGTCAGTTCCCTGTTTGGCCTCTCGCCTCATTCTCGTCTTTCTCCCAGCTTCTCCCCAGAACTCGGCTTTCCAACTCTAACTCTCTCGACTTGATAGACTCTTCATTTCCTCTCCCTCTCCAACCGATCAACCGACCCCCCCCCCCTCCCCTCCCCCTCCCCTCCGGCTCTCTCTCTCACACAATGGCTTCCGTCGATGTTGTTCAGTTGCGGCAAAAGTACGCCGATGCCGGCCAGGGCCAGGTGTTCACCTTTTATGACCAGCTCCCGGCCGCCGAACAGGCCCAGTTGGTGAAGCAGCTGGCGCTCTTCGACCCCGTCCGCATCAACGAGCTCGCCGAGGAGGCCCTTCACCCCAAGGCCGCCGTGTCGAGCGGCCCCGCAGTGCTCGAACCGCTTCCGGCGTCGGCCACGGCCAGCATCCTCGACTCGGCCGCCAGCGACATTTCCGCGTGGTACAAGGCTGGCCTCGCGCTGATTGCGCAAAACAAGGTGGGCGTCGTGCTCATGGCCGGTGGGCAGGGCACGCGGCTGGGCAGCTCAGCACCCAAGGGCTGCTACGACATTGGGCTGCCGAGCAGCAAGTCGCTCTTCCAGATCCAGGCGGAGCGCATCCGCAAGATCCAGGAGCTGGCGGGCGGCGACGCCGTCGTGCCGTGGTACATCATGACGAGCGGTCCCACGCGGGGCCCCACCGAGGCGTTCTTTGTGGAGAACTCGTATTTCGGCCTCGGCAAGGAGAACGTCATCTTCTTTGAGCAGGGCGTCCTGCCCTGCATCTCGAACGAGGGCAAGATTCTGCTCGAGGGCAAGGGCCGTGTGGCCGTGGCGCCGGACGGCAACGGCGGCATCTACCAGGCGCTGGTGGCGTCGGGCGTGCTGGCCGACCTCAAGAAGCGGGGCATTGAGCATGTGCACGCCTACTGCGTGGACAACTGCCTGGTGCGCGTGGCGGACCCCGTGTTCCTAGGCTTTGCCGCAAGCAAGGACGTCGACATTGCCACCAAGGTAGTGCGCAAGCGCAACGCGACCGAGTCGGTCGGCCTGATCCTGCTCAAGAACGGAAAGCCGGACGTGGTCGAGTACAGCGAGATCGACAAGGCGACGGCCGAGGCACAGGATCCGAAGCACGCCGGCGTGCTCAAGTTCCGGGCGGCCAACATTGTCAACCACTACTACAGCCTCCGGTTCCTGGAGACGATCCCCGAGTGGGCACGGCAGCTGCCGCACCACGTGGCGCGCAAGAAGATCCCGTACACCGACCTGACTTCGGGCGAGACGGTCAAGCCCAGCACGCCCAACGGCATCAAGCTCGAGCAGTTTGTGTTTGACGTGTTCCCGCGGCTGGCGCTGGCGCAGTTCGCATGCCTCGAGGTGCGGCGCGAGGATGAGTTCTCGCCGCTGAAGAACGCGCGCGGCACGGGCGAGGACGACCCGGACACGAGCAAGCGGGACATTATGCTGCAGGGCCGGCGGTGGGTCGAGGCGGCCGGAGCGACGGTGACGGTCAGCAGCGAGGCGAGCGACGACCCGGCGGGTGCAGGCATTGAGGTGCCGCCGCTGGTCAGCTACGGCGGCGAGGGCCTGGCGAGCTTTTCTGGCAAGTCCGTCGTGGTGCCTGGCCAGCTCGAGGGCTAGGGCTGAGCGGAGCTGGGGCGGAGGGCGTGCTCGGAATTCCGTAGGAGACGACGGGCTGGTAGTGTGTAAGAAAAAGAAACTAGCAAAGATGCAAATGGGATGCGGCCATGTGAAAACAAAGATTTTTTATTTTCGCATTTTGGAAATCGAACAGCAGAGTCAGATGTGTAGGTTTGTAATTGGGAAAGGCCACGCTGGAAATATCAAACGCCATGGAACAGACTTGCAAATGCAAATGCAGTGGTACAGACTGTCAGCACTGTGGCTACCAAACGACGAAAAGAATCAATGAAGAAGTTAAGAAATGAAGAAGGAAAATAGAAAAAATAAAGTGGAAAAGTTTTAAAAAAAAACAAGATCCCCATTTTTCTTTCTGCTCCCCCGAGACGCCAAACGCATCGTCCTTCCCGTAGCCACTTGTGCGAACGCCGTCAACCCCCTACTTGGCGCTGTTGAGGTAACTCAGGTACGAGTTCCAGCCGATGGACACGACGTTGACAAACAGCACGCGGTGCTCGAGGGGCACGACGGAGAAGTTGACCATCTGCGCGGCGGGCCACAGCATGTAGTTGGCGGTGAGGGCGCTGGTGTAGCTCTTGGCCAGCTTGTCGGCGGGCGACCCGCCCTCGAGGATGGCCATGCTGCCGAGGAAGACGCCGATGAAGACGGGCGCAAACAGGCCCTGGTCGGCGGCGACGCGCGCCAGCATCGTCCGGCGCGGCGTGCTCAGCACGACGTGCCGCTGCAGGATGCCGTACCAGGTGGCGGCGGCAGGGCCGAACACGGCGCCGCCGTACAGGGCCATGCGGCCGGTGCGGACAAAGTCATGGCCGGTGCCGGTGCTGGCGTCGCCCGTCGTCTTTTTCCCTTGCTTCTCGACGAGCTGCTGCGCCGTCACGTCGCCGGTGGCAAACAGCACGGCCGTGGTGATGCTCTGCGTGAGCAGGGGGCGGGCAGCGAGACGGGCTTTGTACCTGTTGAGGGGGGGCAGGGGTTGTTAGCAGGGAGGGGGCAAGGAGGTCAAGGTCGACGGGCATGGGACCTACCAGGTCAACATGATGACGGCGGGCGGAGGGTGCTGAGGTTGGTGTGAGGCTGGGTGTGATACAGCGGGCAGACGTGGCGGTGATGCTACTGGCGATGTTCCTGGTGCTGTCCGAGGGTTCTTTCTATCACGCCGGCCCGGGGGCAATCAACTGGTCAACGGTTCAGAAAGGGTGACGGAACGTGACGCAGCTGGGTTCCTTGTCGTTTTTGGGGTTGTCTTCTCTCCTTGGGTCTCGGCGGGTTTTTGTCAGATAAAGAGTTACGCTACTTTTGATGAGGTGTTGCACAGGACGCACCCCCCCCCCCCCCCCCCTTCTCTGGTGACCGCCTGGAATAAAAACTGGGGAAGCACTGGACGCGGACGCGCCAGAAGACAAATAAGCAGTATGATCATATCAGATGGAAAATCGCAGATGGACTACGACGGAGCGTCCAGCCAGTGGTTCCATTGTGGTGCAAAACGACGGCATCGACAGGTCTGGGCGCGTCGGCTGCCGCTGTCCTCTGTCTCTCTGTCTCCCTGGCTGGGGCGAGAGCCAAACACCGCAGCACCACCGCAGCACCCTCCACACAGCCGTCCCAGCCTCATAAATGGTGTCTCCCATTGCCTTGCCCCCCCCCCTTCCCCCCCCCCCCCCCCAGACGCACCCCCAACTTGCCCACCCACATGACCTGAAAAAAAAAGCGCCGGTGGGCTGCAGCAGCGACAGAACGTGCACGGTCGTCTTGGGAGCCCCTGGAGCTAATCGCTGCCGGCCGTTTCCCCAGGGCCGGCCTGGCTCTGCTTAATGGCGCGTGGGGGTGGGCTGGATCACCTGGACAGGCAGACACTGCAAACTCCGGGGCGCTGCAGGAGACACGAGACAGGGCTCACCGCTCCAACAGGCGCGATGCAGAGCGGGTCCGGTCCCTGAAAACCGGATGCGGCGCTAGCCATGCCACTAGCGGGCGTGTCTAACAAGGAAACTCCGCCGCCGCGGCATCGAGGACGACGGACGACGGACGGCGGACGGCAGACGGCAGACGGCAGACGGCGCACGACAGGCGTCACTCCTGATCTCCGGCCCGTTGGCACGATCGGCGTTGTCTTGTGTCTACTATTCTTTTTGACAGTGCGTCAATGAAGCCTCTCTTTGTCTGCGGAGGACAAAGCGTTTCGGCTGCTGCAATCTGCATCGAGGCTGGCCTCCCTCCGCACCATCCCTTTGCACACGACAAAGAAGAGGCGGTACCACCAATGGCACCGACTGTCTCTCCCAGGGGGGGCTCTGCGCACGTTTGGAGCCTTACCGCACCCGGCGAAGTCGCCATGGCTTGGACTTGTCTGGACTGGGCCGCTCGGGTGCGGATGATGAGAAAGTCTTTGGCCAAGACTCTGGTCTGTGATATACGCTGCACAGATCCAGCTGCCGATGGCCTGGCGAGCTCGTACTCGTTAAAAACAGACTTACAGCGCCTCTTGCACCCGATATAAAGAGGATCGAAGAACATGCCTCGCAGGCAGAAAGGAGACCGTGCCGCGCCAGTCCCTCTACGGCAGAGTGCGAGGGTCGAGAAGAGAGGCCGAGCACAGGAGACCGCCAGGGGACGACAGCCCGTGCAGACACAGGCAGCGAGGCCAACGCGGCCGGCGAGGGTAGAACAGGCCGCGCAGGCGACCACGGCCGCCGTCGGCATGGCTAGCCCCGAACTGACCGAGGCCTACGTCAAGAGCCTGCTGCCCGGTGCCCTGTTCGGCCTTGCCGACGGCCTTTTTGCCCGCGGCGTCTGGGGCGTCGACCACGAGCGGGCGCTCCGACAGCGGTTTCTGGCCGCTTCGGCCGCCGACGTTGCTCGCTTCCAGGCCACCCAGCTGCGCATGTATCTGGGTGACGGCAGCGGCAGCGGCAGCGGCAGAAATCGCACTGGGGAGCGCCTCGATGCCGAGCTCCGTCTGTGGGAGGTTCTGCAGCACCGCTTCCGCTGCGGTCTCGACGATCTCTTCCGGTACGGGCTACGGCCAGACTTTCAGCTGGCACCGGCACCGGCACCGGCACCGGCACCGGCACTGACGACAACGCCCCCCGCTGCGCGCTTCCCCGAATACTGCGTCAAGCTGGCCACCATCCTCGTCCATCCCATCTGGGCGCCGGCCGACATTGCGCCCGTCCGCTGGCTGCTGCAGCGCGCCGTCCAGGAGCGCGTGCACGGCCACGCGCGCCCGCTGGTGCCGCCGTACTCGTACAGCCGACGGCCGTTTGCCGACACGGCGCACCAGTGGGGGTTCGATGCTAGCATGCGGATGAGCCTAGACTCCGCGCGCAACGGCGGCGGGGGGGAGGGGGCTGAGGGCGTCTCGCTCGCAGCAGCGGCGCACGAGGCAGCCCGGGCTGGGGCCGAGGCCGAGGCCGAGCTGGCGTGGTTCTTGTTTGCCGCCAGCGCGCCGCGCGACCTCTGGTTCCTCGACCAGGAGCTTGTCCCTGTCGACGAGCCGGGATCGGAAGAGACGGAAGACAGTGACGCCACCGACGACGACGACAACGGCGACAAGTCTTCTACTCCCACCTCCTCTTCTTCGTCCTCCCCTTCCTCCTCTTCCTCGTCCGACTCCAGCCCCAATCCATTCGGCCTCAAGGTCTGCGACGCCATCCGCTACGGCCACTTTGGCGCGCTGCAGGACTCCTACTCAGGCTGTGAATCGATAGAGCGGCAAGACCGGCGCCGCCGCGAGGACCACCTGACGCAGCAGCACGGGGCAGGCCTCCTCGTCCTCAGCGGGGGCACAAAACGAAAGCAACAGGATCCTGCTTCTGAAAGCCGGGCGAAGGAGAAGCGAAAACGCCGCCGACGACGACAACGACCTCGGCCTGACGCCACCGCCGGCCTCGACGACGGCCAGGTCTTTTTCAACCTGCGGGTCCAGGACCTCGACCGCGTGCTGGGCCTCCTGGCGCTGCCCGCGTTCCGCGCGCACAGCGGCTTCGTGGCGGCCCCCGAGTGCTACTACGCCGGCTACATCAAGGCGCATGCCGCCTACGGCTACGGGGGCAGGTTGCAGAAGCAGAAGCAGACGCCGAGCGATGAGGGCCACGGCGGCGGCGGCGGGCCGCAGGCGGGGTCCGGGGTGGCCGAAACGGAAGAGGTCCGGCTCTTGACCTGCCTTCAATGTGCACAGCAGTATCATCAGGCGGGGGGCCGTGGCGGGCATTGTCAGCACGCCGCGGGCACGGCGGATACGGAGGACATGGAGGACATGGAGGAGGACAGCGATGGTAGGGTCAGCGAACACCACCTGCCCGACCACCATCACCACCACCTCAGCCATGACCAGGACAGCAGCGCCCACAGCTGCGCCCACGACGCCCACGACCACCATTTCCACCAGCACTTTGTCCGCGACATCGACCCGCGCCACAGCCTCGAGTGGCTGCTGCACCGCAAGTGCGAGTGGCTGCTCGCCGCGCAGCGCGAGCACCTCATCCAGGAGGCCCTGCAGGGGTCGGTCTCGGCCCCCCACCGCCACGACCACCTGCCCGACATCCCCCCCTTCGACCCGGCGCCCATGGGCCACCTCGACCGCGTGTTTACACACCCGTCCCAGCGCGCCTTTTTGGAGCGCGCGCACCGCGGGCAGCGCCCGCCTGCGTCGGTGCTCTGGTGTTTGTGGGACGAAGGGGGTGGGGGAGAACAGAGCGTGGAAGCATGAATGAACAAAAGAAAAGAAGGAAAAAGGGAGTCGTTAGAAAGAGACCAAGAAGAAGAAGAAGAAGAATCAGCTCAAGGTGTGCTGCAGACACATGTCTCTCGCGTGGATGGGAAAGAGAAGGGGAGGGGGAGAGGGGAGGGGGGTGACACGGCTAAATCGATAGGGAACTGGGTCGCTTGTTCTCCTTTTTCATCTTTTTTTTCTTTCGTCTTTTGATGATTTTTGTACCTATATGTTTTCTATCCTATGTAGCTCTGCCCGTCGTAAAGAAGAGCATTATTTCCTTTCCCCTTTTCTGTCAAAGCCTTTCGAAACACACAAGTATACATATATATGTCTACATGTATTCTGAGACAGAAAAAAAAGGAAAAAAACCAATTCCACGGTTTATTCTCTCTTCATTTCGCTTCCCATTTTCGACATTGCATGGCCGTAGAGGTGAAGAGAAAGCCCTCTTGTTCTTTTTGTTCCTGCTCTGCTTGTCCGGGCTCGCATCTACACAAAACGCCTCAAGGATCAGTTTTGTTCGTCTTCCTCTTCAAGACTCGACTTCCCCCTTCCGCTGCCTCTGCAGACCCCCTTCTTCAGCTTTCTGCAACATGTCCTGTTTGAGGAGGCCAAACCCACAGCTTATTGCTAAACAGGCCCTCAGTGGGCCTACTCCCCCCCCCCTTCCGGAAATTTAACCCTCGTCATTGCCAAGTCGGCTTGTTGACGACCCGCTGTCGTGTGCGGCGTCTGAGTCGAGTTGAATGGCGTGCCCGTACGGAACGTGGTAGACGGCAGGGGCTGGATGGTAGCGGATGCTGATGTCCACTGATGGCGAGGATCCTATGACCTGGCTTCGCCGATGTTCCTCTTTCTTTGCGAACTGGCCGGCAACCCATCTTGGAGAACATGAAGTTGACTCTACAATTATGTGCTTCTTTTCTGTATTCTGTTTCTATTCATTAATTATTTTGTTGACACTAGGAAACAAGTACATGGCATCTATTCAACAATTGCAAACAACTAAAGCACTAGGACTCTTCAAGTAGTTTCTGTACTTTGCTTCTTGTATTTTGTTCTGTATATGGGCTTTCGTCGCCGCAGTGTTCTGCATCAAGTATGCCTCGGATCAACCAGTTATGTCCAAGTTAAGAGTCGCAAAAAAAAAAAAAATGAATAGCGGGTTGAGATGGAGGAGAAGACGCGAAAAGGATAACAAAAAGAGAGGGCTGAGGAGTAAAAATAGAATGTGGATGAAAATAAACTCCAGGAGTTCAGTAAAGACAAGTATATAAAAAAAAGATTGGTCGTGCAATGAAAAAAAGAAGTCGCCTGTGCTAAAAAAACAAAAAAGTGTATTTCGGCCGCTGTGTCCGTCGGGTTTGTTATATACTGGGGGAGATTGGTTGGTTCGGTTCCTCATGTTCTTCCCGTTTCCTCTCGTTGCTTTCTTTCACCTAGAAGTGCTCTTTCCAGAAGCGGAAGTTCACATCGCTCACAGCCGCCGACTCGGCAGCCTTCTTAATGTCGCGTGCTGGGAAGATGTTAGCAAGGTGTATTCATAGGTTGTCAGCAAGAATGGGGGGGCGAAACGGGAGAGTACACACCTGCTGCTGACGGACCGCAGAAGTACACACCGACGGTGGTTTTCATGCTGCCCTCGAGGCCGTTCAAGTAGGTCCGGTCCTGAATGCCATCGCGCATTGTGCAGAACAGCTTGAAGAAGTTGGGGCGTCCAAAGTTGGTGCGCGACTTGAGCTCCGTCAGCGGGTCGAGGTCCGCGCCCACCGAGTTGAGCACAATGTTCTGCGTCGTATCCATGTCCAGTTTCTGGGTCAGATACGTGTGGATCTTCAGAAACTCGATGCCGTTGCTGCCCGGAATCTGCGCAGCGTCCGTCGACTGCTGCTCCAGCGACGATAGCAGCGTCTGGAACCACTCGAACGATGTTGTG
Source organism: Ophiostoma pallidulum (assembly GCA_019925425.1). Taxonomy (NCBI): domain Eukaryota; kingdom Fungi; phylum Ascomycota; class Sordariomycetes; order Ophiostomatales; family Ophiostomataceae; genus Ophiostoma; species Ophiostoma pallidulum. The sequence goes on along the minus strand of JADHKO010000088.1, from coordinate 76,057 downwards.
TCTTTGCAGACCCAGATAAACTCCACACGGCGCAGACGGGTAGGCGGGTTCGGTCCGTTGCGAAGATGCCAGATGTTTTTGAGAATGGCAGCCCAGGGCGTCACTCCGATACCGGTGCCGATCAAGACAGCAATCTCGTTGTCGAACACATCCTCGGCGGGCGCACCGTAGGGGCCATCAATGCGGAGTGCGGGCATCTGCTGGCCGTTCTGGAGAGCGACTTCGTACATGCCCAAGGGGTCGACGCCCTCATACAGCTTGGCCTGGGCGGCACCGGCACCAACCGCGTCACCGAGAGCGCGGGTAAAGTCACCGACCTGGCGAACGTGGACCGAGACATAGGGATCGTACGGGCACGAGGTGATGGTGAACGGATGCCACTGGTATCCCGAGATGGAGGGGACCTGCAGGAACAGCCACTGGCCGGCCTTGTAGCGGAAAGACGGCTTGGAGAACTGGATTTCCACGACATCGTACGGGTGACGAACGACCCGCGTAATGCGGGTCTCGCGGCGCGCTTTAACCTCGCGGTACAGGCGCTCCATCAGGTACAGGCCGCCAGTGAACAGCTCCCAGCGCCAGCCCTCGTAGCCGAGGCAGTGCTGCCAGAAAGTCGCGCCGGCAAAGGGAGACACGCCGTCGGCCGTGTCGCGCACAAAGCAGCCCACGGTGTGGGTATACAGGCCCAACAGGAAGGGGATGAAAAGGTGGTGGGTGTACCAGAAGGTCTCGAACGACTGCTGCCGGATGCGGCGGTGGGCAGTTGTGTACATGAGCAGCATGCAGAAGAGCATGACATGGCCCGTGATGCCACCCGGCTCGGTGTAGTGGATTTGCAGGGCTGAAACCGGACGAACCTGCGTCTTCTCAACATTAAAGAAACTAGTCGGGGCAAATTGTTAGCATGCTGCACAGCCCTATTGCAAAGGTTCTCTCTCGCTTTGACCGAGCAGCAAGAGTGCTCTTCTGGACTCACTTGACGTAGTGGCCGGCGGTGTGAATGACTGTAAATAGGAGCATGGAATACGCAACCTGACGATGGAACCAGATGTTCTCGTCGAGCGGCAGGAAGCGGATCTTTGGCCGCACAAAGCGAACAAGCGTCCGGCACACGGGAAGCAGAATCAGTGTGCCATCGATGCTGAGGACGAGACCTGCACCGCGGGAAATCCACACCGAGTACCCGAGTGTGTTCAGACCGGCCAGTCGGATGTCGCTTGCTTGTTTGTACCTGTTGCAGTGTCAGCCCGGCGCATCTTTAGTCAGTCGCCGTGGCTCCCTTCTCGTCTGTTGTCACGTACCAACCAAACGCAAACATGCCCCAGTGTAAGCTCCAGTACAGGAAATGAAAGACCAGTTTCTGCGGCGCAAACTGCTTCTTGACCAGCTGTACGGCACTCATGGCGGCGGTTATCGAGGACGAGCCGGCACGACGACGGCTCGAACCGGTTCTGGAGGGGGTGGGGTATTAGGTATGTCGGCCTGCGACAGTATCGACGAGCGCCGAGTTCGAAATCCGGCGCGTCTTTGTTGTCGCCGCTGAGGCTCGCGTCCTTTCTTTTGGCTTGCCCCCTTTCTTATGCGTAGAGTAGACCACAGTATCGTATACAACCAGGAGGCAACTCGACGATGGCGATGTGTTGGCTCGGATCTAGAAGAGAAAGCAGAGTTGCTGAAGAACAAAACCGGATACAAAAGATATACAGTACAGAAAAAAGTCTTCTGAGCCAGCAGGACGAAGAAAGCAAAGGGAAGCGAAGGTAGGTGAAAGAACAAGAAGAGGAAAACCAGAAAAGGAAAGGACGGGGAGAAAGAACTGGCTCGAAGATGTGACGACGGCAAATCTTCCACCAGGCCAAGCCAAGTCAAAAAAGGAAGAGAGAAGGAGAAAAAGATTGAATATGTGCGGCGACGGCGGGAGGGCAGTAAGTCATAAGGCGACGTGAGATGGGAGGTGGGAGAACGAGCGCTCGGCTGTGCCAAAGCGGAGTGGATACGGGCGAGGGTCGTCAATAAGGGGGGCAGGGGTGTGCAGGGAAGAGCCGTCTGCGAGAGGAGGTGAATATGTGGAGAGACAGCCAGGGAGGCGAGTATCCGAAAGAAAGAAAAACAAAGCTTGTTTTTTGTATGTTCCAGCAGGCCGTTGCGTTGTTGGGGCCACACCTGATCAGGCTGGAGAAGAGGGACAAGCGAACGGGCGGCGGACTGTCGATGGCAGCGGCACGTTGCTGTGTGTCGTGCGGAAAGCTCCTGGGCGTATGTCAAGAAAGGGGGAGGGGATAGGACGAGAAGAGGGGAGACAGCAGATGGTTATTCGGAGATCAGAGCCCCGAAACCGTCGAGCTGTTTCTGACAACGGCCGCAGGTTCCTCGCCGCCAGCTGTGGACCCGGCAGGATATGGCAGAAGCGACCAAAGAGTAAGACCAGCGGAAAGCCAGTCGCCTGATACCGGAGAAGAGGGTAGGGTAGAAAAAGGGGGGGGGGGGGGGTGTTGCTGAAGATCTAGAAAGCGACACGAGAGCAATGTGGACAGAGGCAGAGAGGGCCGTGGCCGTCGAAGTGTCCAGGCGAGGCCGTACCGGCTAGGAGCGGGCGTGCACAATGGTAAGGGCTGTCGAGCGACACAAGAGCGCCACAGCTGTTGAACAGAAGACAATATCACCAGTTCGGCTGCAACCCCTGGTCTGAGATCTGGGTGGACGCAGATCAGACGTGCCAGGCGGTTTCGCAGTCGGACGGGGTCTGTGTCAGGTTGCGGTCCTGGCAGATGCTCGAGAAGACGCCGTTCTGAAGCCAGCAGGCAAAAAAGAACAGAACGAGGCAAACAAGCAGTGAGAGATCACGGCCGGGTACTGCGACGGGGGAAGAGGGGGGGGGGGGGGGGGCTGCGTTGAGACAATCAGTGTCGGAGGCGCTTTGGCGAGGGGCGTCTCTGTGCGGAGTGGGCTTCCTGGTGTTTCGACTTAGACCGGGGTGGGATGGTAGACGGTCAATGGAGGGCCATTGCAGGCGGCGATGTTGGTTGACGGAGTCGGTGAAAAGACGTAAAATAAAAAAGAAGAAAGACGAGAGAGGCCAGCGCTCACCGAATGGCAGAAAACAACGACTGTCAACGTGCAAAACAAAAAGGGAAGGAGAGGCCGACTTCACGATGGTTTTTGGGGGACGGTGGTCGCCCTGATAACATTGGAAAGACCAACCCACCCCCAACCCACCGCCAGGGGAAGGTGCGAGGAACGCTGTTGCGACGGCCACTAGCGGTGCGCCAGAGCGGGGTGGGCCGCTAAGAATAGCTTCAAAGGACAAAGGCGCAGGCGCTGATTGGCTGCAGGGGAGAGTGACGAGACAGAGCCAGGACTGACAGGGCGTGACCACGACCCCGGGCGCTTAAAACAGCGGAGCTGCGGGCACTGGCAGCACGGGAAGGGGGACGGCGGATGGGGATTCGCCCGGGACCAGAAGAGGAGGTACTTGGTGCGCCGCACTCTTTACGTGCATGCTCAGGTACCTCACTGTTACTGGACACCGCGCCTAGCCAAATTCGGGAGAATTGAAGAACTTCCATGGCCAATCCGACGCCGACGCGAGGAACTCGTGGCCTTGGCTGTCACTCCATCCTGGTATCCACGGAGTTACGGAGCACGGATTTCCTTTGCCATGAATTTTCCATCTACGACGGAGCTACTCCGTGCCATGATTCTCGATATTTGCTCTGCGCCGGCATGGGCATGCAGAGTTTGCACGCCGCGATGCGTCAACCGCAGCGGTGGACGCGCCCAGGGCCAGCTCAGTGACGCTCCTGACAGAATCTCATCTGGCCTCGCGCCCTCTCTTGCCTGCTGCTTCCACATTCAAAATTCGTGCGAGCCAAGCGAGATGTGCGTTTACAAGGCGGGGAGGTGGGCGGGAACGTGGGTCGATGGCAGCGGCATCCGGCGTCCTTGAAGCACTCCATGATAACCCTTGCGGAAATCCGCCCTCCCTGTCCGAGGCGTCTGGGAGAGACGTGAAACCCTTCGCCGTGGGAGGCACGGCTGCTTGTGGCACCACATGTAGGACGATACCGGTACCCATCATTCGAGGCTTGTGTGTAGGGATCGCCAGGCACAGGCTTGGGTGTCTATCTTATGTAGAACTTGAAAACCGTGCGTTGCCAGCCTTGCTTGTTGTTAATGGGTCAATAGGGAGCAAGTCCAAGGAAGAGGTGAGGAGAGATAAGAGGGCCGAAAGATATTGCTGTTCTGTGGCTGCCTTTCTGTTGTCTTTGGACCTCGCATTTGCACGGAACATTGGTTCTTCTACTCCATAGCACCGAATGGATAAGCCCTTCGCCGTGCCCCATCCAGTATGATAACACAACGAGGAGGGTGAGGGCTTAGAAACGAGCCTTATTGGGAACAATGGCAGCCAGCCTATGCTACCTGTCTGCTGTTCCCGAGGGTATTATGATACTAACATTGCCCGCGGATCCTTCCCCTGTCGGTTGGCTACAACCACACAGCATTGGGAAGCAGAAAGAAGAAGAAGGAACAATAAGAAACTGCCTCGGTGGCTCGACCTCCCGGCCTGCAAGACAATGTATCTCCCGGAGAAGGCATTGGCTGCGAGCGAGGCTTCCTCATGAAACAATGCGACAAGTGGGGACTTGTGTTTTGCTTCCATGGCAAGGCCCTGCCTCTCTAGCAGCAAGGGCAGAAGCAGTACTCCGCACGGAAGGCTACCCATCCTGCATCATCGGCCCGTCGACCTGCCAGAGGCTCGTCACAGCACGGTCAAGGGTTCGTACGACCGGAGAAACCATGGCTGCTGGAGAAGCATGTTGTGGTTTTGTCTCTCCCGCTGCTCGAGAAGGGCTGTCCTCTCGGATTGGTATTAATACTGTTCCTCCCATCATTGGCTAGCCTCGTTGTCAACAACGCCACAAAATGCAATCGACGGTGGATAGCGACATCGGTGGCAACGCAGCTTCGGCCGCCGGTTCCGCCGGGTTCCGTGCGTCGTCTCCAAGATGAAGTCCCAACTTTCCCGAAAGAAGTCTCCCGAATGGCGTTTGAATAAGCATAGGAGAGCCCCGTTCCCTCACGCATCCTGAGAAACCCTCGCCAAAGACTTGGCGTGCAGTACAGCCGTGAGAGAATGCTCCGGTCGACGCCGTATCTTCCAATAAAAGTAGCATTGGCCCGGCCCGGCCACGGCAGAGAATCTCTGGCCCAGATGCACTGCATTGGACTCCCGTAAACAACCGAGTCCATCGCATCGTACTGAAAAGGCCAACCGCATATTGTGAGACCGAGGGCGAAGCCTCTGGAGATTCCAGAGGCAGCCATTGTGGCCCCGCTGACTGCGATGCGATAAGATACTTCAGATGGGTGGATTTCGCAGCAAAAATGGCGCTGGGCAGGTACCTCGCAAAATGCGCGTGGTTTGGGGCTAGCAACTCTGAATTGCGTGGCTCCAGTGGCTCCAGTGGCTCCAGTGGCTCCAGTGGCCTGGCCGGTGGCACCAGATTGGCCTGCCCGCTGCGCTGGAAACCGTGCGTGGCTGCGCCACCCCGCACCTTCCTGCCGCGCACGCCGTCGGGGGCTGGTGCGACCCGAACCTGCCATTTCCAGTTGCCTCCTTCCCTGTTCTGCGCCTGTGGCTGCAAGGCAGCCGGCAACAGCTCCTTCCTCAAGAGCCCGTTTCGTCACCGTCCAGACGACGCCACAAGGCGGGCACAAGCTTTTTCTTCGAATGCTTCTTTGCCCGACGGACGACAGCCACCGTGACACCGCGACACCGCGACACCGCGACACCGCTGAGCCCTCCGCCCTCCCTGCGCTTCCGCATCCCACACATCGGGCTCGACGACCAGTAGCTCGGTTTGATGACAATCGAGTCCTTTTCCGTCTCTCCCTTGCCTTCTTCCCCTCCCTCCACCCTCCCCCCACCAGCGACGGCGACACAACCAGCCTCCTCCCGTCCCCGGCGATCGTCCTCCGAATACCTGCGATCTTTTCTGGATACATTTTAGAGCATTTCTTTCTGTCTTTCCTTGGCCTTGGTCGACGGCAAACGGCTCCTGGGTTGCGTGCTCCTGCTTCGTGCTTCTCCTTTGTTTTCCTTACTCTTCCACACACACCACAGAAGCCCCTCCCCCGCCGACAATGGTAAGTCTCGCTCCGTGGCCGGCGGTCGCTTGCACCCCAGAGGCTCTGCTTCGGCTCTGCTTGCCTTCTGGCCCCTCTCCTGCGCCTCCTGCTCTTTTGTCTCACCGACCCCTTCTGCCCCATCCTTTCTGGCATTGCGGCGCATCGCTCACGCTCCCTCCCCCCCCCCCTAACAGGCGATAACGCGAAGACCGAACAAGCAGGCGAAGCCCGACCGGGCCGGCGGCGGCGGCGGCGCGGCGAAAGCAAGACCGCAGAAGGCTACATTCGAGACGACAAAAAAGAAGGAGATTGGCGTGTCGGACCTGACCCTGCTGAGCAAGGTGTCTAACGAGGCCATCAACGAGAACCTGAAGAAGCGCTTCGACGGCGCCGAGATCTACACCTACATCGGCCATGTGCTTGTCTCCGTCAACCCCTTCCGGGACCTCGGAATCTACACGGACCAGGTGCTCGACAGCTACCGGGGGAAGAACCGGCTGGAGATGCCGCCGCACGTGTTTGCCATCGCCGAGTCGTCCTACTACAACATGAAGGCCTACAAGGAGAACCAGTGCGTCATCATCTCTGGCGAGTCCGGCGCCGGCAAGACCGAGGCGGCCAAGCGCATCATGCAGTACATTGCCAACGTGTCCGGCGGCGAGTCCGGCGACATCCAGCAGATCAAGGACATGGTGCTTGCCACGAACCCGCTGCTGGAGTCCTTTGGCAATGCCAAGACCCTTCGCAACAACAACTCGTCGCGCTTCGGCAAGTACCTGCAGATCCACTTCAACAACGCCGGCGAGCCCATCGGCGCCGACATCACAAACTACCTGCTCGAGAAGACCCGTGTCGTCGGCCAGATCGTCAACGAGCGCAACTTCCACATCTTCTACCAGTTCACCAAGGGCGCCTCCGACACCTACCGCCAGAACTTTGGCGTCCAGACGCCCGACGCCTACATCTACACCAGCCGCTCCAAGTGCCTCAACGTCGACGGCATCGACGACATTGCCGACTTCCGCGACACCAGCAATGCCATGAAAATCATCGGCCTGTCCCAGGCCGAGCAGGACGGCATCTTCCGCATGCTGGCTGCGGTGCTCTGGACCGGCAACTTGGTCTTCCACGAGGACGACAGCGGCTACGCGGCCGTCTCCGACCAGTCTGTCGTCGATTTCCTTGCCTACCTGCTGGAGGTCGATCCCAAGCGTCTGGTCTCGGCCATCACCATCCGCGTCCTGACCCCCCGCAGCGGAGAAGTGATCGAGTCGCCCGCCAATGTTTCCCAGGCAGTGGCCACGCGCGACGCTCTGGCCAAGGCCATCTACAACAACATGTTCGACTGGATCGTCGAGCGCATCAACCAGTCGCTCAAGGCCCGCCAGGCGACCAACAACTCCATCGGCATCCTCGACATCTACGGCTTTGAGATCTTCGAGAAGAACAGCTTCGAGCAGCTGTGCATCAACTACGTCAACGAGAAGCTGCAGCAGATCTTCATCCAGCTGACGCTCAAGGCCGAGCAAGAGGAGTACGCGCGCGAGAAGATCCACTGGGCGCCCATCAAGTACTTTGACAACAAGGTGGTGTGCGACCTGATCGAGCAGGTCCGCCCTCCTGGCATCTTCTCCGCCTTGAAGGACGCCACCAAGACCGCCCACGCCGACCCGGCCGCCTGCGACCGCACGTTCATGCAGAGCCTCAGCGGCATGTCCAACGCCAACCTCACCCCCCGCCAGGGCAACTTTATCATCAAGCACTATGCCGGCGACGTGTCCTACACCGTGGACGGCATCACGGACAAGAACAAGGACCTGCTTCTCAAGGGCCTGCTCAACCTCTTCCAAGTCAGCCAGAACCAGTTCGTCCACCAGCTTTTCCCCAACCAGGTCGACCAGGACAACCGCAAGCAGCCGCCCACGGCCGGCGACCGTATCCGCACGTCGGCCAACGCCCTTGTCGACACTCTGATGCGCTGCCAGCCGTCATACATCCGTACAATCAAGCCCAACGAGAACAAGTCCGCCAGCGAGTACAACGTGCCCAATGTGCTCCATCAGATCAAGTACCTGGGTCTGCAGGAGAACGTGCGCATTCGGCGCGCCGGCTTTGCCTATCGCCAATCCTTTGAGAAGTTTGTGGAGCGCTTCTTCCTCCTGTCGCCTGCCACGTCGTATGCCGGCGAGTACACCTGGCAGGGCTCGTACGAAGCCGCTGTCAAACAGATTCTCAAAGATACGAGCATTCCAGCCGAGGAGTGGCAGATGGGCGTCTCCAAGGCCTTTATCAAATCGCCCGAGACGCTTTTTGCCCTCGAGCACATGCGAGACCGCTACTGGCACAACATGGCCACCCGCATCCAGCGCATGTGGCGCGCCTACCTGGCATACCGTGCCGAGTCTGCGACGCGCATCCAGCGGTTCTGGCGCAAGAAGAGGGTTGGCGCCGAGTACCTGGTGCTGCGCGACCAGGCCCAGCGCGTGCTGGCGGGCCGGAAGGAGCGCCGCCGATACAGTCTGCTGGGCTCGCGTCGCTTCCTCGGCGACTACCTCGGTGTCAATGCGACGACGGGCCCCGGCAGCATGATCCGCAGCTCGACCAACATCAGCTCCAACGAAAAGGCCGTCTTCTCATGCCGCGGCGAGATCCTCGAGACCAAGTTTGGCCGCTCTAGCAAGCCAAGCCCGCGCATCCTGGTCGTCACCAGCAGCAAGTTCTATATCATCGCCCAGACCCTCCTCAACGGGCAGCCGCAGATCGTTGTCGAGCGCACCATCCCGCTGGGCGCCATCAAGTTTATCGGGGCCTCGTCGGCACGCGACGACTGGTTTGCGCTCAATGTCGGGTCGCCGCAAGAGGCCGATCCGCTTTTGAACTGCGTTTTCAAGACCGAGATGTTTGTGCAGATGCAGCGCGTCATGCCGCGTGGCTTCGACCTGCGCATCGGCAATTCGATCGAGTACTCTAAGAAGCCTGGCAAGGTGCAGGTTGTAAAGGTCCTCAAGGACTCGCGCCTGCCCGTCGACCATTACAAGAGCGGTGCGATCCACACCCAGCAGGGCGAGCCTCCCAACTCCATGCCGCGGCCCACGCCACCCGCGAAGCCTGTACCGCCAAGGCCCGTCACGCACGGCAAGCTGATCAAGCCTGGCGGCCCCAACGGCAGACCGTCGCGCATAACTACCGCCAACCACAGCCGCAGGCCGCAGCCGACGCCTGTCGCCCACCACACGCCGGCGAAGACGACGACGTCGAGGGTTGTGCCGCCCAGACCAGGCGTATCGTCGTCGTCCGTCGCCACGGCCGCCGCCGCCGCCGTGCCTCGCCCGCGACCGGCCGCAGCGTCTGCAGCAGCCGCTGCGATGGCTTCGTCGCTACCGTCGCACACGCGCAACCAATCCAACTCGTCGGCCGTGCGCGCCCCGCCGCCGCCGCCGCCACCGCCGGCAGCGCCTGCGGCCATAACGGCCAAGGTACTGTACGACTTCCAGGGCCAGAAGGACAACGAGATGTCCATCAAGGCTGGCCAGATCATTGAGATTATCCAGAAAGAAGACAATGGTACGTTCCCCGCCGACGAGTTATTACGCAGTCCTGCTTGAGCTTGACTGCGACTGGAAAGCAAAGAGGAAAGAGAAAAGAAGAAGACAAGCTAACGCACACCCCCTCCCCCCCCCCTCCTCCTGCAGGCTGGTGGTTGGCCAATATCAACGGCAAGCAGGCGTGGGTGCCGGCGGCCTATGTCGAGGAACAGGCGCCGCCGCCCCCGGTCTCGGCGCGGGCCGCGCCTCCTGCGCCGCCACGGCGACCCGTTGCTGGGGGCGCCAGTCGGTCGTCGGCTGCGTCGTCCGTCCATCCGCGCGACTCGGGCATGAGCCTCAACGGCGCCAGCAGCTACTCCTCGGACAGCGGCAGCCGCACGAATACGCCGACGCCGTCGACGGCCTCGGGCGGCGGCCTTAGCCTCGCGGACGCCCTCCTGGCACGGCAGAGCGCTATGGGGGCACGGAAGGAACCGGATGACTGGTAGAGGGGAAGGGTGGAAGTAGACTGACTCCTAGACACGGATGGGGCAAGAGAGATAAGAAAGAGTCTTCTCATTTTAGATAGCTGGTGTGATGCTTTTTTTTCTGTCTGGATTGGGTTTCAACCCTTTTTTTTTTACCTTTGAGCCTTGATGACACTCATGTTTTCTTGGTTTTGTCTCTTTTTTGTTTCTTTCATTTTCTGTCCCTCTTCTTATCTTTCTCTTTTCTTCCTCGCGACCTCTGGCGGTCTCGTGGCTTTGGCTCCTTTCTTTGCTCTGTCGGAACTGCAATGCTGATGCTAATGACCCTCCTTTCCTGCCCTGTGTCTTCGTGTGTATAGCAAAGCAGATGTTCTCTGGAGGAGGCGACTAGATAAAACGAAATAAGCACAAAAGGACAGTCACAAAAGGGGCGCTGGGGGGGCTCTTTGTTCAGTTTTTGGTTCTCGTCGACATTCGTTGACATTCGTTGACATTTTCAATTTCCCAAACGTCTCAATTTTTTGCCTGTGTTATTAACCCTATCAAAATGCACCCGGCTTCCCATTTCCCCGGAAACTATACCTCGCCAACGACTGCGCCTCCCCGCAAAATGCTGTTTTATCATTATAACGTAGATTGCTTGTCTGGTTTTGCTCATTGCTTCTTTCTGCCCTTTTTGCTCTTTGTGCCCTTGCCAGTCGTTGCCTTGCCGGCGTCGGCGCCTCGGCGTTGCAGCAGCAGTGTGGCAATCGGCACGTCCTCCTCGTTCTCGGCTTCTTCGTCGACGCCGTAATCACGTAGGCGGTCGCCGTCGGCATTTGTCCAGCCCGGCTCGCCGTCCATGCCTTGATCAAGCTCGTAGTCGGAGTCTACTTGCCGGACGGGGCCAGTAATCTCTCGTGGGCCGTGCACCTGCTGCTGCTGCTGGGTCCGCCGCCGCCGAAAATCAGCTTCCTGCCGCGCCTGGAACGCCGCCTTCTCTTCTTCGGGCGTGCCCCATTGGCGTTCGCCGGGGCCATCGTCACGGCCGGACGTGAAGCCCCCTGTCGCACCATAGTACCCGGCCGCGTCGTCGCCACCGCCGCCAGTCAGGCCCCAGCTACCACGTGCGGCGGCGTGTCTCAGCTTTTCAGGGTCCGGAGGCGGCCACATGCCCGTGCGGTCGTTGAAGCCGTTCTCGGGCCATTCCCACCCGAGACCTGAGCGGCCGGGAGCGAGCGTGGGCCCACCCCCAAAGGGAAGGAACCACAGAAATACGTTGCTCGTTCCCATGGCCTGGGCCATGTTGTCGAAGATGCCGAGGTCGTAGGGGAACTCAACGCGCATGCGCAGGGCCGCAGCCCTGCGCGCCTTCCTCTCCAGCGTATCGTAGCTGTCCGTCTCGGCGTCCTCGCCGCTCGCCTCGCCGCTCGCCTCGCCCCCGTCCTCCATGCTGTCGTCCCACCAGCTGCCGTCAGACGAGCTGGAGCTGTAGCGGTCAACGACGGCCTCGTGGCGCTCAATCTCCCAGCCCTCGATCATTGTAGTGTTGAACATCCACGTCTGCACAGTCGTGTACAGCATGATGGTCAAAGCTAGCAGGGTGGCGCCGCAGACGAGAGCCAAGATGGTCAAGTGCACCAGCTGCGGCAGAGTCGGTCCCAGGTAGGCCGGAAGATAGCGCTGGGCATAGAGCGAATAAAAGCGGCGGCCGAGCAGGAAGGAGAGCATCCAGAGCGAGGCATTGGTAAAAAAGACAAAGCGGACGAAGTGGGGAAACGTCTGCATAGACACGCAATTCCCCGTCCAGGGGCAGTGGTGGTCCATTTTCGGTGTGCATCGGCGGCAGTGCCGGCAGTGGTGTGCGCGGGGCGGCTTTGGAGCCTCGCACTTCTTGCACCAACGCATGGGAGCCGACGCATCTGCCGTGGGAGAATGGGAGGAGGAGTCCGACGAGGAGGAAGAAGCGGACCTCGGGCGCGAGGCTGCACGTTTGCTAGACGGCGTCGCCCTCGGAGGCTCGTCGGAAGTGCCGGGTTCCTCGAAGATAAAGCGTCCCGGGTTGACGGTGCAGGCGCGGAAGTAGCTCCACCAGAGGCAGGCCAAAAGGGTGTTGAAGACGACAGACTCGGACGTGGAGAGCGGGCCCGGCTCCAGGAAGGAGGCCGTGTTGAAAAGCCATTGCGAGCTGTAGCCGAGGAAGACGATGATGGACACGGCTGCCGGGATGGCGATCAGGTGCATGCCCAGTCGGGACGGGCCGGTTTTTAATGAAGCCATGGCACGGGTGCTGGCATGGCGACAGGGACAAGCGAGCGCACGGGAGAGTGCAGGAGAGGAGGAGGCCAAGGCGACGAGGATGTCAAAGGCAGCTCAAAGAGCGTCTGTGGAAGACGGTGTGCAGATTGGCCGTTCCGCAGTTCCAGGCATACCACCACGAGTTCGCCGTGACGGGGAGACTGTTGGCAAGATGGCGTGGACGGCGTCGGCCTGCTCGGATCCACGCGTTCGTTCGCCTGTGGCGTTGTCCGGGGGGGGGTTGCAGGGGACGAGATGGTGAGGACACGCGGTCGCGGATTGGGCGCTTTTGACGTTGGACAGCGACGATGCTGTGAAACCGGCGAGGAGGAACGAAAGCGGAAGGAAGGAGGACAAGGTTAAAACAGAGTCCAGGCGGAAGGAGGGATAATAAATAAAACTATAAAAATAAAGGGAGATTCCGACCGCTGCTTCCGTCGCTCCATGCAAGGATTACCAGTGAAGATCGTCACGAAAGGGAAGGAACCGCCGGGGCTGCTGTTTGGCGCAGCGGAGAACGGCCGAAGGGTTTGTTTCAGCGCCCTCTAATGCTCTCTCGTTCCTTCCTCCCCAGAAATGTAAGATGCATAATTATTAGTTCACATTTCCGAAATCTTATTAATATGTACGAGGCGGCGTCTCGCCAACTAAAGGTACCGAGCACAGCGGATGTCTCACAACATGTCGGAAGGCAATTGTCCCTGGCGGTGGTTATGTGCCTGGCTTTGCAGCGAATAGAGGAAAAACGCCCGTCCCACTTGTTTCGCCAATGTGCGTAATCGAGACACGCGCCATGGCTGGCAGAACGGTCTAGGCCGCTGACGTAATGCGGCGAGCATAAAGCGTAGTTTTTATTCGCTGTCTTACATGGCGGGCTGTTTCGTTTCGTGGGATCGCTGCATAAATGGGCTGCCAGTTCATCTGTCACGAACGGCCCCGAGACAGCCCGTGCGTTCTAGAACATTGTCGGTGGGGTCCCCTCTCTTTCCGGGAAACCTACATGGGGCTGCTGCGGTCGTCGACGGGCCTTTTCTAATGGCTAAAGACAGATGCCGGTGTCTTCGAATCATAGCTTGTATCTCTGGCGGTCTGACGGTCTGACGGCCCGATTGCAGACAGGCCTCGGGCAGGGGGGCTGGGAGGCAGGGGGGCTGGAGGCAAGGGGCCGCCCATGTGTACATACACTGCATTGCCGGCTACCTCCATACTCTTAGCTCTAGCTGCACAGGCAGGCCAGATCAAACTCGACATACAAACTGGGCCGTGGCTTCATTCCCAGCAGCTTCACCTCGCGGGTAAGAACGAGCACCGAGTCGTGACGCACGCAAGCTACACGCCCTCCCAAGCCGCCTGCTTTGCCCAGCCGCCAAAGTGCGTCTGGATCTTCATGCTCTCCAGCACGCGCTGCTTGATGGCGGGGTCCGCAATGTCTGCGCCAACGAAGGCACCGTGCGTGCTGGTAAAGTTGTGGTGCTTCAGGACCGCCCACATGGCAAAGACCTCCTCGCCCGACAGGGGGATCATGTTGGGAATGCTCCACATGAATGCAAACGAGTTCATGCCTGCCGGGCGGCTGCGGGGTGTGCCCACCGCGTCTGTGGCCCAGCTGCCGAGTCCAGCGGGTGTCGTCACCAGCGTGTCGGCGATGAGCAGGTGGCCCTCGAACAGCAGCACCTGGCTCCCCGGGAAGTGGCCTCCGAGACGGATCGCACTGGCGCCCGACTTTGCCATCCCGCCCCTTCCGTCATCGAGGCAGACCTCCTGGACGTCTCCGGCGGCCCCCTCCACCGTCTCCCAGAACACCTGCCGCGGCGACGTCTGCACAGTCCACCCCTTGTCCTCAGCCCGGAGGTACACGGGGCAGTCGAACGCAGCGGCCCACTCCACGTGCGACGAGTAGTAGTGCGGATGGGAGATGACGATGGCGCGCAGGCCGCCGAGGCTGCGGATGTGCTCAATGGTGGCCTCGTCGATGAGTGTCAGGCAGTCCCAAAGCAGGTTGCCTGCGGGCGTGCGCACAAGCACGGCGCGCTGCCCTATGGCCAGCTTGGGTTCCGTAGCGATGCTGATCAGCCGCGGGTCGCCGCCCGTCGACGGGTGGAACACGTTATGGTGACGCCGGCGCACGTCACCCATCGTTGCAAACGACTGCCCTGTGGGCGGCGTAAACTGGCGCGGGTCGTCGCAGATCCGGCACGACGGCAGGGCTGCGCGATCCGTCGCTGCAAACTGCGTGCCGCAGGCTGTGCAGACGAGCAGGTCGTCCGTAGCATGGGGGTCGTAGTTCGCCATGGCCCCTTGGATCAGAGAGACAGAGCTTCCGCAGAGTTGGGGAGGGGGGACACGATGCCGGGGTGGGAACAGGCGTCGTTTTGCGTGCTGTCTTGTTCCAGTTGCAGTCACACTTTCAGAGACTCATGGCCCTGTAAAGGAACAGTTATCAATAATCCGACGATGGCGGATTCGGCCGATGCCTGTCCCTCTTCGCTCCTTCCTACGTCACCAAACAGGGCAGATTCGCAGTTTCGGGGGTTAGCAGTACCCCACTCTTACAAGCGCAACCGGCAGAGCAAACCTCCACTAATTTTTTGGGGCCTGGCCGGTCGCGCCTTCTGTCTTCACCCCGCATCGTTGTTGGATAATTAAAGTTGTGCATCGAACAATGCAGCTATCACCAAAACCCAACTCCACACCCAAATTGCCCCTCCAACCGCCAAATCTTGCGCCTGGGCCAGAACGGCTGCTGCCTTCCACTTGCAGTCCCTGCCGATCGCCCCAGAAGCTCACCCCGCCCAAATACTCTCTGTGGGCATCATGAGCTTCGCCATTGAGGTGCCTGGCGCGGCTGTCCCCCTCAACCTCAACGACCTCTGCAAGGCGCTGCAGGCAGGCAACGCGAGCGACCACAGCCAGCGCCAGGCGGCATCGCAACAGCTGGACGAGTGGCAGACTCACCAGAACTACTTCTCGTCATTGCAGGTGCGCTTCAACTTTCGGTCCCGCTGCCAAGGCTGCCGTGCACGTTCTAACTGCGCATCCCCTCTTCTCACAGTCCATCTTCCTCGATCGATCGCTACCCTACGAAGTCCGCTTCCTCGCCATTATCCTGCTCAAAAATGGCATCGACAAGTACTGGCGCGCCTCTGTGCGTGTCCGGGGCGGCCTCCACCCGGATGAGAAGGCCCTGATCCGCTCCCGCTTGCTGCAAGGCACCGTCGACGAAGGCAACCGAACGCTGGCCCTGCACAACGCCCTCGCTACCGCAAAGATTGTGCGCATCGACTACCCACAGGACTGGCCAGATGCGCTTCCTGATATCATCGCGCTTCTGCGCCGCGTCAAGGACACAGACCCCGCCAAGCTGCACGGCGGGCTGCTGGTGCTGTTGCGTGTGATCAAGGAGCTCGGCAGCGCACGGCTGCGGCGGTCGCAAACAGCATTGCAGCACGTCGCCGAGGAGCTGTTCTATCTGCTGGGAGACATCTACACGGCAAACACAACCGTATGGCTGGAATATTCAAGGGGCGGTCGCGGCGAGACCGGGAAACCAGCCGCTGTCGAGGCCTCCATGGCCAACAGTCTCGTCGCGCTGAAAGTGCTGCGGCACCTGGTGATCAGCGGGTTCGAACACCCGCACCGTTCGAAGCTAGTGCAGGAGTTCTGGTCCTTGTCACAGACGCAGTTCGACCAGTTTCTGGGGCTTGTCGACAGCGCCAGCGCCAGTGCAGCCGATGACATTGTTGGCAAGCATCTGCTCAAGTTCACGAAGCTCCACATCGACATGAGCGAGATCCACCCGGCCAGCTTCGCCGCGCTGCCCAACTCCGTCGCTCTCGTGCGCGCATACTGGGGCCTGGTCACCAACTTTGCAGATGTGTATAAAGAGTCAGGTGGCCTGCGGCAGGGCTCGTCGTCTGGTGGTGTTGGCGGCGCGGGGGGTGGAGGCGATGCAAAGGCATCGAAACTCGAGGGGCCCCTGCTTGAGCAGCTCGCCCTCCGCGGCCTTCTGCTCCTCAAGAGCTGCATCCAGATCATCACACAGCCACTTCATACATTCAGGTTTCGCAGCGCCGAGACACAGAAGGACCAGGCGGACGGCATCACGCGGATCAAGGCAGAGCTTTTCACAGACGAGTTCATGCTGCAAGTCGTGGACGTGATCATCTCGAAGCTGTTTATCTTCCGCAAGTCCGACCTCGACGCCTGGGACGAGGACCCGGAGGAATGGGAGGCACAAGAGAGCGAGTCCGGCGCCGCGTGGGAGTGGCAGGTGCGGCCGTGTGCAGAACGAGTGTTCTTAAGCCTGCTCATACACAACAAGCAGCTGCTGGCACCGCCGTTGCTCGCCTACTTCCAGCAGGCCATGAGCGACGAGGCCGACCTGTTGACCAAAGAGGCAGTGTATACAGCCATGTGCAACGCGGCCGTCGCCATTGACAAGGCCTTTGACTTCAACGCCTTTCTCCGCTCCACCCTTGTCCGGGACATCCAAGTGCAGGGTCCGCTCGCCAAGATTCTGCGCCGCCGCGTCGCGATCTTGCTGGGCACGTGGGCCTTTTATGACATGCCGGACGACTCTCTGAAGCTCGTGTACTCCATCTATGCGCATCTTCTCAACAAGGCAGACCCAGCCAACGACGAGGTCGTGCGGCTGACGGCCGCGCGCCGCCTCAAGGCGACCGTGGACGATCTGCAGTTCCGCGCGGTGATGTTCGAGCCCTATGCTTCCAGCGTGTTTGCTGCGCTCATTGACCTGCTGCAAGAGGTGGAGAACGACGAGACCAAGTTGGCTATCCTTGAGACGATGCGCACGTTCATCCAGCGGATGGAGACGATTGCAGGCCAGTTTAGCGACGGCGTCGTGTCCGCACTTCCCGGCATATGGGAGTCGGCCCCGGCCGACACGTACATGATCAAGCAGGCCGTGCTGTCGATTCTGGCAACTCTTATTATGGCTCTGGGCGCCAGCTCGCAGAAGTACCACGCGCTGATCTTTCCGTTGATTGCCGATGCTATGAACCCGAGCTCACCGGTGCACCAGTTCTTGTTCGAAGAGGCTGTGGAGCTCTGGTACAGCGTAATGAGCCAGTCCACGCCGCCGCTGGCCGACGCGCTGGTCGACCTGCTGCCCCTGACGCTCCACGTGCTTGACTATGACTCGCACCTAGTCCATACGTGCCTGGCAATTGTCGACGCGTACATTGTGCTGGCACCCGCGGCCGCCCTCTCCGACCGCTTCCGGCGGATAACACTGCAGGGACTCGCGGGGGCCATGGAGGCCAAAAAATGGGACCAGGTCAAGGCCGCGGCCACGAGCGTCCAGAACATGGTTCGGTCAGCACATTTGCTGGGCGGCACCGAGGGCCTTGCCGTGGTTGTGCGCGACTTGCTTGCCATTGGCCTCCTGCCGCGCATCCTCGAGCGGGTGCACGGCGCATGGGAGGCGCACCAGTCGACAGGGCCCAAGGCGAAAACGAGTCCCATCAAGACGACAACCGAGGTGGAGTACATTATCATCCTGAGCCGCATCGCCCTGGCAGACCCGCACACGTTTGTGGACATGCTCGCGTCTGTGACGGGCGACATGGCCGCCGCCTGGCCGTGGCTTGCCAGCGAGTGGTTTGCCAGCTTCGACAACATGGGCAACCCGGAGCACCAAAAGGTGTCGTGCCTCGCCCTCACACGGCTGTGCGAGGTGAACCTGCAGCCGCTCCAGGATTTGGTGCTGGGCAAGCTGCAGGACTACTTTGTGATGTGGACGAGCGCGGTGCTCGACGCGCAAGGCGACGCCACAAAGCCGGACTGCTACGTCTGGGCGGACGGGCCACCAGCGCCGACCGAGTACGACACGCCGCTGTCAACAGCGGAGAGCGCCTTTGCCGCCAAGGACGTGCTGCACACGGAGACCACATACTCGTTTGTCCTGCTGCGCCTGCAGGATCTGATCGCGCGGGTGGGCGGTGACCAGGCGTTTGAGGCCGGCTGGGTCGCCAACGTGGACCAGGACGTGCTGGCTGGGTTTCGGCGCCTGACAGAGCGGCAGCCTGAGGGGTAGGGAGGCAAAATAAGAAAAGTGAGCAAGCAGAAGCACGAATGAGGGTAGCCCAGTGAGATGACTCGAGCAGTCTTTTGCCTCTTATCTCTAATTCTTTATTTTGTGTTTATTTTTGTCATTTCCGCCACTTCTATTTACAGCCAACAAAAGAAGCATTTCATAGAAAGATACAAAATGTTGATAATGATCAATTGTGCCCAATCCATCTCTAAACCAAAAAAAAAGATAAAAAATAAAAAAAATAAAAAAGAAGCACCCCCTCTTCTAACAAAGTTCCCTGCACAGGTCATCTTACAGCTTACTTGCTGACTCGGGGGGGATTTCAACAATGACCTTGCCCCAGGTCTCGCGGCCGCCCAGCGCTTTCAGGGTGGCGGCGATCTGGTCGAGGCCGACGAAGGCCGTGCCGTCGGTGAAGGGGGTCGGGCGGAACGCGCCCCGGTCGATCAGTTGCCGGATGCCCTCCCACACCTTGGGAATGGCGTCGCGCTCGTTCAGCGTGTAGGCGCCCCAGTGGAGGCCCACGATGCTAATGTTCTTGAGGAGCACCTTGTTGAGCGCCAGGGCCTCGATCTTGCCGGCGGCGAACCCGATCACGAGGATGCGCCCGTTCCACGCGATGCACTTTGTGCTCTTGTCGACCATGCCGACGGGGTCGTAGACAATGTCCACACCCCGGCCCTCGGGCGTCAGGCCTTTGACCGTCGCGGGCCAGTTGGTGTCCGTCTGGTAGTTGATGACGTGGTCGGCGCCGAATGCGCGGGCCACGGCCAGCTTGTGCTCCGTGCCGCCGGTCGCGATGACCTTGGCGCCGAACGCTTTGGCGACTTTTTCGTGTGTTTTGCTATGTCAGCACGAACAGTTTGACCGGCCAGGCAGAGAGAGAGAGAGAGAGAGAGGACGGGAGGCCCGCTGTCTGGAGAACGCACTTTGCACGGCCGCCAGCCCTACACCACCAGCAGCGGCGTGAACCAGCACATAGTCCCCACGCTTGATCTGCGCCCGCATCACCAGCGCCGCATAGCTCGTCGGCGCCGTCACAAACAGGCCGGCCGCCTCCTTGAATGTCCACCCGGCCGGCACGGGCTGCAGCGCGCTCTCGGCGGCGCACACGTGCGTTGCAAAGGCCCCTTGGCTGGCGCCAAACACGCGGTCACCGACGGCAAAGCGCGGCGTGACGAAGGAGCTGGCGCGCGGGGTGGCCAGCACGATGCCGGCGAACTCGCTGCCGGCGACCCAAGGAAAGGCTGTGCATGGCGGGTGCCGTGGGCAGTTAGCACGCGGACAGGGCATACCAAAATGGAGCCTGTGAGGGCCATGGGCACAACGTACGAGGCTGCGTCTGGTACTTCCCCTGGATTTGGAGAATGTCGAAGAAGTTGGCAGCTGCGGCGCGGACGGCGATCACGTACTGGTCCGGCGCGGGCTGCGCGTCTGGCAGCTCCGAGACCACGAGGTCGTCGGGGCCCTGCACAGTCAGAAGGGGCCAACAGAGCCACAGGAAAGAAGGCCCAAAGCAGGAATGACGACGAGGCGTGAGAACGGACCTTGACGTATTCTGATAGCTGGATGCCCTTCATGGTGATGATTGGTAAGGCTGGGGGGGGGGGGCGGGGGGGCAGAGGAAGAGGAGAGAGGAGATGCGGAAAGGCAAAGGAGGAAGGGAAGGGACGCAAGACGTGATACGGCCCAATGGCCGATATAAAAGACGGAAATGGTGGTGAGTGAGGGAGGTGCAGAATTAGGAAATGCCGGCACTCGGCGCTTTGTCGACTGGACGCGGTGTAATCGATACCGGACGGCGTGCCCCAAAGCAAACATTGCCGAGGCAAAGTCTCCACTATCGGTGCAGCTTCCCCCGCAAAATGCTGCCCGTCTGGGGGATTTTGGTGAGGGGGGGCCCAGTGACGTAGATACTATTGGCACTATATACAGTAGTATTCTCAGCACCAAGCCTCGCTGTGGGTACGGTGGAAATAGGCCATGCTCCAATTCTGAAATGGACGCCGTTGGTCCAGAGTTCACTTCTCTCGACACCTTTGTTGACGCAGAGTTCCTAGCGAGCTGCAGCTTGTTTCTCTGTTTCGCTTTGCGTTTTTGTTTTCTTGGTCTGCGAGCAAAGAAGGCCTCCGATTACTGGCACCATGGGCAGGTGAATGCGTTGGAAGGCAGCCGCCAAAAGAGCACTGGTTTTTGTTGCGCATATTAGAGTGAATGCGTTCTTGGTTTGCCGGTGTGAGAACATTCCGAGACACGGCCTGCGAGTGCGTCGTTCGACATTGCACGGCGTGACGCGGAGGGCGTCTCGTCAAGGATGGGAAACGGCAGGTGAAGTCACGTGCGGCCGCTCGAAGGCGTGTTTCTCTACCAGTCCCCGATGTTGTTGTTCTCGTCCCGTTTTGGGCAAGTGAGATTCCCGCTGTCGCAGAGGCGTGCTAATTCCTGCCTGTCTGGGGAATAACGGCACCCCCCCCTCCCCGTCCCACCTTCCTCTCCTACGGCGCTTCTGCTCCTTCCCTTTCCTCCCAAAACGCCAGCCTCTTGACATTTCATATTTCGTATTTCTGCACTTCTCGTTCACCGGTTTCCCTTCTCCCCAAGATCACGGTGCCTCTCTGAGCAATTGCTTCCCCCTGGCACATTTCGACGACTGGCGAACCGGGCACACCCGTCCCTACGCACTACGAACGCGAGGCGCAATTTGCTTGCGACAGAGCCACAGCTCCCAGTCGCGTCACAACAGCGGCAAAACGAGGCACATTGCAACGACCGCGACTCAGCCCAGCCGGCTACCAGGGCCCCCGTTGGTCTCTTGAGAGAAGACACAGCGCCGAAGAGACCGCCGCCGAGTGCAGGAAGCAATGGAGTCGCTCTTCTCGTCATCGACCAGCCTCTTCTTCGGTCGCTCGTCGACCGCGCCAGAAGCGCCGCCGCCCGGTGCTGCTGTGTAGGTTTCCTTTGACGTTTGTGCTTTTATGCGCCCTGTTCTTTTTTTCTCGCCTGCTGCCTTTTCTGCGTGTTGCCGCGCCTCTGCGATGGCAAGTATGCCGTTGGATTGCGCATCGGACTGCGCATCGGTTTTCTGTCCTTGTCGTTCCCTCGACCCCCGTGCTCCATCGTTCTTTGCTGCGATTTAGAGGTGGGCCGAGCGCCCGCCTGCAGCACATTCGTCTCAATTCTGCACTCTGCTTTCAGGCTGCCATGGTCTCTTTCTCTGGCTAACGCTTCCTTCCCCTGGCACAGTTCCGACATGCCTCCCACTGTCGACCAAAACAAGGCGGCCAGCTTCGGAGCTGGCGGCCCCTCAGCCGGTCCTAGTTCCAGCAGGGCTACCCCAACGGTCGTCCGACTGTCTGCCGACGAGGACGAGATTGACGACGCAGCAGCTGCTGCCGCGAGTCTCGTCGTGAGCGACATTCTGAACGAAGCTACGAAGCCCAAGGCCAGCAGCAACAGAACAAAGGCTACGCCGCCGAAAAAGGACGACGGCGCAGGAAAAGACGACAAGGAGGAGGATATCGCAGTGGACGGCGACAACGATGAAGATGGCGAGGATAAGGCCGAGACCACCAAGACATCAGGACGTGCTTCCAGATCGCGCGGTGCGCGCGCCTCTGCTGCTCCGACACCAGCCGCCAAGCCGGCAGCTCGTACGCCTCGCGCAGGACGCGCTACGGCTGCGTCAAAGGGAGCTGCTGCCGCGGCGTCCACCAAGGCGACACCCCGCACAGCGGGCAAGCGCAAGGCCACGGAGGAGCCGGCGCCCAGCTCCGAAACGCCTACAACGAAGCGGGGCCGTTCCACCAAGTCGGCAGCCGCATCAGCAGCCAAAGTCTCGGAAGAAGCCGAAGCCGACAAAGCCGCAGCAGAGAGCGGCGAGGACGGTGATGATGACATCAAAACAGCCCTGGACAGCCCCGAGCCCGAGGAAGAGCCGGCTGGTGGCTCGGCCCTGCCAACACCCAATAGGCGGGGCCGGACACCGCGCGCATCGACGACCGGGGCTGCGACGCCAGGGAAGAAGCGCGGCAGAGTGGCAGGCCAAACGCCGGTGAAGAAAGTCCCATCAACGCCAAAGGCGCCGTCTTTTACGGCTTCTGGTGCGCGCCGCGGCCGCCCGCCGGGCAGTAAGAAAGTCGAAGCCAGCACGGTCAAGAAACGGCCCTTGACCGGCCGCCAGGCGGCTCTGCAGGCACACAAGATCGCAACTGCGCCGCCGCCACCCAAGCGCGCTGCCGCAGTAGCGGTGGCAACGCCAAAGAAGAGGGGCAGACCGGCGGCGGCGGCGGCGTCGGTGTCGGTGTTGGCGTCGCCCAAAAAGAGAGGCAGATCGGCAGGTGCGACGGCGGCGACGGCGGCGACGCCAAAGAAAAGAGGCCGGCCAGCTGGGAGCACGGCCGCTGCCGCCAAGGCTGCGACCACGGCCTCGGGCAAGAAACGGGGCCGGCCGGTGGGCTCGGGCAAGACCGCGGCCGGCGCAGCAGCCGCTGCCGCTGGCAAGAAGCGCGGCCGCAAGCCCAAAGACGCCGCAGCATCAGCAGGAGCAGCGCCGTCCGAGTACGTTGTCGAGGCGATCGTGAACCGGCGCGTCAACCCGGCGACGGCGGCAACCGAGTACAACGTCAAGTGGGCGGGCTACCCATCCAGCGACAACACGTGGGAGCCGAAGGGCAACCTGACCGGCTGCGAGAACCTGCTGCACGTGTACGAGAAGGGGACGAAGTGATGGCGGGAGGGGTGCTCGTGGCTTGTGTTTGTTTTTTGTCTTGCTCGCAGTTTTCAAGGGTACGGAGGGCAGGTTTACTAGGCTGAGGATGGGCGACTTTGTCAACGCCTCACGTTATGGGGGAGGGCTTCTGGGTTTTTCTTGTCTCTCATCTCGGTCTCGTCTCTCGTCTCGTGTCTTTTCTCTTTTCTCTTTTCTCTTTTCTCTTTTTTCTTTTCTCTTTTCTCTTTTCTCTTGTCTCTTGTCTCTTGTCTTCTTTCTTAATTTCATCTTTTCTACAATGCTTTTCTACAATGAACGCCGCCGTTTCTTCGCTGCGTGTATCTGCATCTCCGCCCTCAAAGCATGCTGTGATGCTTCACTCCCTTCGAGAGTCACGGCGCATGACTACATCCCCCCCAAATGCCGCCGTTTTCCCGCTGTGCCTCCATGCGCGGCCTTGTCATCCGCAGATTCACCAGCAGAGAAGTACTAGTGCTACGCATCGTCAGTGACGGGGCCAGGCCGCGCCTTCCATTGGCTGTGCCACTATCGCCCAGGCTGCCCCTACCATTACGCCTTCCACCCAGTTCGCCGGGCTTCTGCCTCCAATAAATGGTCCGTCAGCCTAACCTGGCCTGGCCAGTCGTTCCTTCCCTTCCCTCCTTCCCTCCCCCCTCCCCTACCCACTTCTGCGCCTGCCAAAAAGGGTCCCGCCAGCGACCCAGACCCGCCCCGTCCGCCGAGCAGCTTTCTTCCTCTGTTTCTCCTCCTCCAACGTGTGATTCCCCCCTCCATCGCCGATCCTCACCTTGCTTCCGTGTGTGCAGGCGGTTGCTTCTCTTTTCCTTTTGCCCCTCGACGCTTTCATCCCATTCTTCTCCATTCGTCTCGCCCCTGCAGCTGTGCGTCTTGTCTGGCCCGCCACCGACAAGCTGCCCCGCAATTCCGCCGAACTTCGCCTTTTGTCCGCCTCCTTTCTCGCTCTCTGCCGCGCGCTGCACCTCTAGCTGGCAGAACCTCGCCCGCGCCTACGGATCATCTCCCTCGATCAATCCGGAACGCACACACACTGACAGACACAACCCCAAAACACGCGCGCATGCTCGTGCTGTAGCTCCCGCATACCGACAACCTTCAGCTACCCCTCCTTACCTCCCGCCCGCCATGGCCGACGCGGAGGGATCGGCCGATCCCCAGATCACCTTCAAGGTGAAGACGTCCGGCGACGGCCTCCACACCGTCACCATGGCCGAGTCTGCCACGGTGCTCGACCTCAAGTCCAAGCTCGCCACCGCCGAGTACGAGAACATCCCCGTCGAGCGCCAGCGCCTCATCTACTCGGGCCGCGTCATGAAGAACGACGACACCCTTGGCTCCTACAAGATCAAGGCCGGCAACACCCTGCATCTGGTCAAGAGCGCGGCCAGCAACCACCCGCCAGCGGGGTCTGCGTCTGCAGCAGCCGCCGCAGCCGCTGGTGGCGCTGGCAGTGCTGCCCGTGCCGCCGTGCCGCCTGCCGTGCCCACCAACATGGCCGCCGGCACGCCGGCGAACAACCTGCTGGCCGGCCTGACCGGTGCCCGGTTTGCTGGTCACGCAGCCCTGCCCAACCAGGATATTTTCGGTCCAGACGGTGGTGTGCGTATACCCAGATTGCCCCTTGTTGCCATGTTCCCTCTTCTTTGGCTGCCTTGTAGACTGCCCAATGTGCTAACCCCCCCTTCAGATGAACCTCCCGTCAGACGATCACTTGGCTGAGATGATGGCCAACCCTGCTGTTGCTCAGTCCATCAACGAGGCCCTTAGCAATCCGGAATTTGTCGACTTTCTGCTTCAGAACAACCCCGCCCTGCGCGACACGCCGCACGCCCGCGAGCTGATCCAGTCTCCCATGTTCCGGCACATGCTGACCGACCCCGAGTCCATGCGCATGATGAATCGCATGCGCCGCGCCATGGGCGGCGGTGGCGCAGATGCATTCCCTGCGCCCGGCGCGACCGACAACACCCCTGCCGACGCCCCGGCATCGCCGTCCGGCGGCGCCAATGCCGCAGCAAATCCCTTTGGCGCTGGCTTCAACCCTTTCGCTTTTGGCTTTCCCGGAGCCGCCGGCGCCGGCGCCGGTGGCCAGGGGAACAACAACGCCGGAGCAGCTGTCAACCCCTTCACGGCTTTCTTCCCACCAAATTTTGCGGCGGGAGGCGCGGCGACCGGCGCGGCTGGCGATGCTGCACGGAGTGGCGCTGGTGCCACAGCGGGCAGTGATGGCGCTGCAACTGCTGCCGGCGCCGGCGGCAATGCCGCCAATGCCGCCAACCCCCTGTCTTTCCTGTTTGGCGGCCAGGGCGGTGCGGCACCACAGGGTTTCCCGCAAGTCACGCCAGAGATGATGCAGCAGGCGATGCAGATGTTCGGTGGTGCCGGCGGTGCCGGAGGCGCTGGCGGATTCAACCCATTCATTCCGGCTGCTCCAGCGGCCCCAGACAACCGCCCGCCTGAAGAGATCTACGCGGAGCAGCTGCGGCAGCTCAACGACATGGGTTTCTACGACTTCGACCAGAATGTGGCTGCGCTGCGGCGTAGTGGCGGCAGTGTACAAGGCGCCATCCAGCACCTGCTGGGTGATTAACAAAAGGACGGCGCAGTGGTATGGTTCGGGAACGGGGATTGGAGGCAGAGGCGGTGCGTGGGTATGGGCACGGGCGTGGAAGAATGATCGCAGAGGCGCAAATTGGACGAGGGGGGTGGCATCTTGTCTGTACTGCTTCTCGATGTCTCGGGTTTCTGGCAGAACGCGATCTCTCGAACGTATTCTTCATTATTGCCACGGAATTTCCTCTCTCTTACCTATTTGGCGGTGGCTCTTTTCTTTTTCTCTTTCACATGCGACGAAGAGAACATCTAATTATGCGTGGACAATAAAAAATGAAAGACAGAGAGCAGATATGTTAGTCAAAGTGGTGCGACTACGTCCTCCTGTCAAAGTGAACGTTTTGCTGTGCCTTGCTCTTTTTAGTACGTAGTTGTCATTCCGCCCAGAACTTGGTGCGCAGCCTTGCCCGCCAAAACAGAGCCCGGAGACACTAAAGATCCTTATCCAATGATCGACAACCGCGCAGCTCCCAGCAGCATCCAAGCCCCTCCCACAACATCAGCTGCACCGCCGAGCAGCCACAGCTCGCAGCCGCCGTCACAACTGAAGCCACGATCGCCACCCCCTCACAGCGCGGCCGCTGAGAGCACACCTTTTGAAGAGCAGTCTCCCGTTCCTCGCGACCTGTGGCAATGGCGTCTGGCCTGCGGTGAATAGAGAGAGAGACAAGAACTCCACCGCCATGCCCATTCACGGCATCTTCTATGCGCGGTTCCTGCCGCAGCTCGGTAAAGCCCTTGCTCACCGGACTGGCTCTGCATTGACCACGGCATTGCTCGCCTGCTGACATGTGTAGGCACAAAAATCGTTGCCCAGAGCCCGCCTGGCTGCATCGTGCCTGTGGCCGTGGCCGACAACAGCGACGATGACGACGACGACGACGACGACTTTGACCGCAGCAAGAGGGACGACGGCGCGGACTTTGGCCATGGCGACGACGAGCGAGCTGGGGCCGGAGGCACAGGGGACGCCACAGGGGACGAGAGCAAAGACGGGGGCGATACGGGCAACGATGCCGACAGCGAAGGAGGTAGTGGCTCGGACAGCGACAGCGACGACGATGACGACGACGATGACGACGACGATGATGATGCCGACGACGATGACGCCACAACAAAGGATGCCGCCGCTACGGCAGCGGCATCTGCATTGCTCGGCGGCGGCGGCGGCGGCAGTAGCAACGGCCAATCGCACGGGCTCGGCGGCGGTCTCGGCACCAGCAGCTCGTTCACGCCCGGCCGGCGTGCACGGGGCAAGCCCCTGTTCGACTTTGACGTCATGCAAGAGTACGTGATCCCGCGCCCGGCATTCTTCAACCGCTACCTGTCCGCCCGGGATCCCAGCGGCCGGTACTCGTTGCTGGGCTTCCCCGTGGCGATCCGCGATGCCAAGTACAACCGCAACGAGTTCATCTTCAACTTTGGCATTGTCGTCGACGCCGGCGACGACCAGGGGCCCTACGAGCGGGTCGTGCGCCGGCTGGCGACCACGTTTGCCGAGATGGAGAAGCTGAACGAGTTTCTGAGCCGCGAAGAGCAGCGTACGCGGCCCTGGCGGGCGGTCGTCCCCGCAGGTGGCGGGAGCGGTGTCGGCGACGCGTCCGCGGGAGGCGGCGGCGGCGGCGGCGGCGGCACCGGCGGCACCGGGAGCGCCTTGGCCAGCGGCGGCGTGCCTACAGCAACGTACCCAGGCACGCCGTCGGGTGTCGGCGGGCTGCGGTCTGGGTCGGGCACCGGCTCGGCGGCCGGCGACACGCCCTTGTTCCATGCCATGGCCAGTGCCACGGGCAACAGCCAGGCCATCAGCAGCATCGACGGCTTCCTCAGCCGGCGCCGCTTCACTCCACAGTCTCCGCCCCTGGGACCACAACAAGGCCAACAGCAGCAGCAGCAGCAGCAGCAGCAGCAGCAGCCACCGGCGCAGGGGAGCACAGCTGGAGACGCTGCCACGGTCGTGTCTGGCGTATGTGATTACAGCGGCCACAGCCCCTACCACCGGCGGTCGATACAGAGCCTGTTGGAAATCATCAAGGAGGACCTGAATCTCTATGGCGAGTGCATGATTCCAGTCGGTACGTCTTCTTCTTCCCCTTGTCCTCATAACTTGGCCGCCCCCCCCCCCCCCCCCCCCCCTCCCTATTTCTTTGTGCTAATGGTTTGGCTGTGCGCGCAACGGAGTCACAGACGACGCAAACACCATCAATATGAAGCTCTTCCCGCTGCACCCCAACCCGCCCATCGTCGAGGGCTGGCATGTTCCCGTGCCCAAGATGCGCCTTGCGGACATTGTTGATCCGACCTGGGACCTGACGGTCCAGCGTGTTATCGCCCACATGGACGGCGTCTCAGACGTGCGCCGCATCGCGTTTGAGGCCGACATCTCCATCGAGCTCTGCCGGTCGGCCCTGCGCCACCTGCTGTACTACGACACCATCTTGCTGCTGGACATTTTCTTCTTCGGGTCCTGCTACGCGCCCCGCCCCGGCATCCACGACTTTGTCGCCAACGTGGGCGGCATCGTGGACGAGTGTGCGCGCTACGTCTGCCTCGGCCGGCCAGACGAGGAGGAAGAGGGCAGCGGCCCCCGCGGGCGCGGCGACGGCGGGCGCCGGACCGGGGACCGCCCGAGCAGCAGCAGCAGGCGGCGACAGAAGGACAAAGGCGCAGCCGATCTGAGGATGACACTTGGCCAGTCTTCAGACGACGAAGACGACGACGGCGACGAGCACCACCACCACCGCCGACACCGTGGCCACGACAGCTCCGACCTGCCCGCAATGGACCACCGCCCGATCCGCGTCAGCAACTTTGACCTCATCCGGCTCATGACGAGCTTCTGTGTTGGCCGCACGGTCACCGAGTGGCTCAAGGGCCACGCAGACGCCGGGTTTGACGTGCTGCGGTATGTGGACGTGCGCCGGCTGGTGCAGTTCGGCGTCATCAAGGGCTGTCTGTACCGCGTGCACAAGTATGTCGTCTCCAAGCAGTACCTGGCGTCGCTGGTGACCGGCGAATCGGCGCCGCCCAAGGATGGCCCCGGCCACAGCCACAGCCACAGCCACAGCCGAAGCCACGACGCCGGAAAGGACCCCCTCCAAAAATACACAGACGGATGCCACCACTTTGACCAGATCATCACCGAGCAGAACATTACCGAGGTGGAGCTGATTGAACGGCTGAAGCGGATGCCGCTCCCAGCCGGAGACCTCAAGATTCTGTACCGGTAGGCGTGCTGGGGGGTGGCGGGGCGTCCTCGTCTCACACAAAATTCTTTGCTCTGATTTTGATACCACGTCGGGCGTTAGATGCTCTATCTAGGCGCTGTAGATTTCCGTGTTTGGGACTATCCTTTCTTTCATAGATAGTAGCGTACATGGAGAAGGCTTTTGTATAGTACAGAACATGGCTCCTTTTACTTTTTGGCTATAACATTAATCGTACAGAATGTGGTAGACAGTTGTGTATGTGGCTGAATTTCCCCTTTCGTTGCTCATACACAAAGAGTGGCGTCAAGAACATGGCATAGCGACCTTTTTTCTGTCTCTCTCCCCCGTCCCCTTCCGAAACATGCGCCATGTAGAACCTCTTTCTTCAAGAGCTGGCGTCTCCGTTTCCGTTCCTCCGGCCTTGCTCGCGCTTGGCCTCCTCAATCTCCGCCTCGAGGCTGCGTACCAGCGGCGTCTTCTCGTCGGGGAACACCAGCCGACCGTCGTCGGCGCCGTCGTCCTCAAACGCAGCCACAGCTGCTTCCTTTTCGGCAACTGTAGGCTTCGCCCCCTGCTGGTCCGCGCCACCGTCGGATTCGCTCTTGGCCAAGTCTCCCCGCAGCGTCTTCAGCTGCTCCCGCAGCTGCCGCACCTTGCCAGTGAAGGGCTCGCCCGGATACGTGAGGCCCAGCGTCTTCCACTCGTCGTCGCTGACAATCTCAATGATGCGCACATTGTGGCGGCCTCTCCGCAGCACCATGTACTTGCCGTCGATGATGAAATTCTTCGTGTCCTCTGGGAACCACAGGTGGACGGGCGTAAAGTCGAGCTGGGTGAGCGGCATGCCCTTGTTGGTGCGGGCGGACTGCCCGGGCGACGCGCCAACGTACGCGCCCTTCTGGATGGCCAGGCGGTTCCCCTCGGACACGCTGTTGACAAGCCCGGCCGCGTACAGAATGCGCGCGATCTTGCCGTTCTCGAAGAGCGATGCGGGAAGCTGGATGTCGACCCGCGGGGCCTCGTTGAGCGTCTTCACGATCTTGGCCGCATCGTCGGTGGCGCCGTCGTGCCCGTCCGCTGCCGCTGCCGCTGCCGCCTCGTCTCCGTCTTGCCGCTTTGGGCCGTAGGCGGCGCGGTGCTGCTCGCGCGCTTCCTCGGCCAGCTTCGTGCCGTGCACGAGCGACACCACCTCAAAGGCCAGTGCGTGGTGGGCGACGCGCTTGCCCGGGTCGGCGGCGTGCTCCGTCATGAGCTCGGCAATGTGCTCCAGCGGCAGGAAGGTGAATAGCCGCAGCAGGTTCTCGATCTCGGTGTCGGGGCGGCGCACAAAGTAGCCGTACAGATCAAACGTGGACGTCTGGAAGCGGTCGAGCCACACGGCGTTGCCCGAGCTCTTGCCAAACTTGTTGCCCGCACCGTCCGTGAGCAGAGGCACGGTGAAGCCGACAGGGTCGTGCAGCAGGCCCGAGGGCAGCTTCGCAGCCGGATTGGGCTCCGACGCGCGAATGATCTTGAAGGCGTCGACGCCGGTGACGATGTTGCCGTACTGGTCCGAGCCGCCGATCTGCATCTGCACGCCCTGGCTGCGGTACATGTGCCACCAGTCCCAGGCCTGCATCAGCGGGTAGCTGAACTCGGCAAAGGACAAGCCATCGCCCTGGGTCAGCTTGCGCTTGACAGAGTCGCGCGACAGCATGGGCCCGATGCGCAGGCCGGCACCCAAGCGCTGCAGCACCTCGAGCATGGGCAGCTTGTTCCACCAGTGGCCGTTCTGCAGAATGCCTCGCCGCCAGGCCCAGGTCTTGACGTAGCCGTAGCGGCGGGCCTGGTCCTCGACGTTGGCCCACAGCTTCTTGAGCTGGAAGTGGATCTTGACCATGTTCATGGCGACGACGGCGTTCTTCATCTCGGCGCGGCTCTGCAGGCGGTCGGTGGGATCGCCGATCTTGGCGGTGGCGCCGCCGATGAGGGTGACGGTGCGGAAGCCGTGCATGTACATCCAGAAGAGGGGCATGAGAGGCAGCAGGTGGCCGACGTGCAGCGAAGCTGCCGTGGGGTCGATGCCGACGTAGGCGCCGATGCGCTTCTGGGTGAGGAGGGTGCGGATGTCGTCGCGGGTTCTGCAAAGGAAGGGAAGATGGGTTAGAAGGCACGTTTTCTTGGACAGTCCATCGTCGTCACCTGGGACGCCGGGCCACTCACCCTGCCACATCTTTGACGTAGCCGCGCTCCTCAAAGATGTCCCATATGCTCTTGGCTTGGCCGTTCTCGATCAAGAGCGCCTGTTCCCGCCACTGGTCGTCGGCGTCGTCGATCTTGGCCTGGTACTTGGGGCCGTACTTTGCAAACGCCTTGCCCGTAACGTGCCTCCGTTGCTGCGACCGGAACTGGAGCGGCAGTGGTGGACGCGACGGCTGCGTGAGCAACAGCTGCTTGGCGCATCGCCGGCAGATTTGCGCGCCGGGCGGCGGCCACCTCCGGACGACGGCCGCGACAGGCATATGCGGTTTAGGGGGGGGGGGGGGGGGGGAATTGCGAGGCAGCGGCGTTGAGGTGCGATACGTTGTATAGCGTCCGCTGAGTCCAACTACCGCATTGTTTTGCCGTGTTTGTGACCTGGTTCGGTGTTTTTCAGCCACGTCTTGCCGGCATCAACGTTCCTGCATCACCAGCGTCGGCCTTTGGAGCTCCAGAAAGCTTCAACTTTTTTAAGTGGAGCACTGCCGTCCCAATTCGCGCTGCATTGGCTGGCGCCTTCCCCACGGACAGGTGCTTCGGATAAACCATAACGCGGCCCCGCTTTCCTTCCAGCGATTTGCAGCCCCACGGGCCAATCAAGCATGTGCGAATTCGAACACTCATCCTCGGGCCAAGTTTGGGGGGAGTGTGGGTTGCGTACTGAGCTCGGCTTCCGGCTTCTTCCCTTTTCTCCATCGTCATTGCTTGCGCTTTCGACCTCACAACACGACAATTTTTTTCTGGTGTCCGTCCACCTTCGTCCACCGCCCACCCCCCGTGACAGCCAATCGACAGCAGACGCAACGCTTTTCGATCGCCCACCAGTCAGGAATTGACTCGGAATTCTCATTCGCCCTCGTCTTTCCGCCTGTCGCCGCCTCAACCCCTCCGTCTCCCGGCCTTCGACCTTCGATCCGCCCTGCCCCGAACCCGTCAGAATGGCATCTCTTGCGCGTTCCTCCCTCCTCCGCCAGGCTCAGGCCGCGTCCCGGCTCTCATCCGCCCGCACCGCCAGCCCAGTCTTCCAGAATGCCGCCGGCCGGATAGCCGCCTTCCACGCCTCGAGCAGACGCAACCTCCTGCCACCACCGCCGCGTATGTCTAGAACCCCCCCCCCCCCCCCCCCTCTCTCTCTCTTGTCATGCCGCCGTGTTCTCCTTGCGGGTTCCCCCTACTTTGTCTACTTGAAAGATTGCATGCTAACCTGTCGCAGAGGTCATCCAAGGTGGAGGTGAGGCCACTCCTTTGTCC
The DNA here is from genome assembly GCA_019925425.1 of Ophiostoma pallidulum. Classification (NCBI taxonomy): domain Eukaryota; kingdom Fungi; phylum Ascomycota; class Sordariomycetes; order Ophiostomatales; family Ophiostomataceae; genus Ophiostoma; species Ophiostoma pallidulum. The sequence continues at coordinate 43,526 of JADHKO010000088.1, read as the reverse complement.
ACAGACCGAACTCTTTGTTTTTTTCCTTTCTTCTCGTGATTTTTCGTACTGACAAAACAGTCAACGACGCCGCCCCCATTCCCCCATCCAACGCCAGCCACGGTTCCTATCACTGGACCTTTGAGCGCCTCGTCGCCCTTGGCATCGTCCCCCTGACCGTCGCGCCCTTCGCCGCCGGCTCGCTCAACCCGACGACCGACGCGGTCCTGTGTGCACTGCTGCTGGTGCACTCGCACCTCGGCTTCCAGGTGCTGGTCACCGACTACATCCCCAAGAAGCGGTACCCGACTGCGCGCAAGGGCTTCACATGGGGCTTGAATGCGGTGACGGCCCTTGTCGGCCTGGGCCTGTACGAGTTTGAGACGAACGATGTCGGCCTCACGGAGCTCGTGAGCAAGCTGTGGCACGCGTAATTGCGGGTGCTCGCGGTTGAGAGGGGTTTGGGGGGATAGAGGGGACAGCGTGGGGAGCTTCGAAAGCTGGCTTGCAGAGACCAAGTCTTTGGCTCGAAAAGAGTCTCGCTGGCTTATAAGACAAAAACAACTACAAAAAAAAAGAGAGCGACTTGCCGCCTTGTCCGAACGAACGCGACAAGACGGACAGCGGCCTGGGACTTCGGGAGGCGTCGTGCCCCAAAACCCCAACCAATCGGCACATTCTTGTGCATTCTCCCGAGGCAAGGAGGAGATGGATTGGGCGGCGGGGAGGGCCATGTTGTGTATCCATTTTATCGGGGGCCAACTTCTTTCTTGTGACACATAGGTTTACAGTTTATTTCAAAGCTTACAAATGCACATGTTTTCTTTTCTGTGTCTTTACTCGCCGCCGTGACCTGGACATTGAAAGAGGTAGTTTCGGGAACGGGCGAGTTGCCCTGCTGGCTTCATGACCGTTTGGGCTCGGAAACGGTTGGCTTTCTCGAAACGGTGCGTCGTCCAGTCTTCGGCACGTCAGATTTGCTGCCGAGCCATCACGCTTGCATCACCGTGAAGGTTGGACTCTCACAGAGGCCGTGAGGGACTCGACCTTGCTCTCCTGGTTCTTTGCGAGATAGCATCTTGATGTGCTTGTATATTCCTTTGCTGTCAGATACAAGGCGCCTTTTGAGAATACATGACTCCCTGAAAGAAAAGCCACACCCGTTCCTGCAGTCGATTCGTTGTTCTTTGGGTGTCTTTCGAGCACTCTGCACCCGGTCCCAGTCCTCCTGATTGATGATGCTTTTGAGTAAAGCCCATTTACTTTCCTTGCTTTCGCCGCCATGCTCCCTTCACAATCTAGCGACACTGCTGTCTACATCGTCTGTTTAGGCCTCTCTGTCGTCCTCTTCGTCCTCCACATCGCCCTCATCGCTGTCTTCGTCCTCGTCTTCTTCTTCATCCTCATCATCGTCAGACGCTTTCCTCACATTTTTGCCCCGCACTCGGCGCTTCCTGGTCTTTCGCCCAGCGGTAGACATGCTGGCAATAGTGGCCTTTGTTGAGAGAGTCTTTGCAAGATCCTCGTCGTCACCCGAAACTGCTTGGGAAATGGTGTCCTCAAAGCCCCAGAACTTGTTTGCCTCGTCCTCCGAGAGGCAACCCAGCTGCCGAGAGAACTTGTACAGGATGGACTGCTTGAGGTACGGCCCCGGCGAACACCACAACGCTTTGCTTGGCGACGGGAGACGCTCCAAATCATCCAAGAACCCCGGGACCTCTCCTCGTCGTCGCCGGAGAAGCGACATGACAAATTTGAAGTACAGGTATCTCTTTCTCGGCCGGAATTCGGTCAGAAACAGAAGCTTGCGGCCGTGCACATCTTCAGCCGTGATGCGACTATGCAGACGTCGGATGTTCTGGTCGAGCAGGAAGAACATAAAATCTGTTTCGTCTTCGGCATCTGATGCGGGAAGGATGACGGCCTTCGCTTCGTCAAGCAATCTCTTAAAGTTCTTGTGCAGAACCAGGCCATTCCGAGAATTTCAAATATGCTTCTCGTCCTCGCCAAAGAGTGCGCGCGCAAGGAGCTCGCCAATGTCGAACGTAACAAGCTGGGCGGCAACGGCAACGGACTTGTCAATGTACTTCTGCGAGACGGGACACCAGATATCGTCCGACATTTCATCCTCTGCGCCGTAAGCCTTGATCAGCTCAGCCCGAAATCTTTTACCCATGGCTGGTTGACGCCGTGCCTTGACAGCTTTTTTGGCATGTGCTAGTTGCGGAAAGAGGCGAATCGTGCTGTCGATTGTGGTCCAGTCGTCGTGCGTTTGCCGCGACCCGATGACGGCCTCGTCCGTCCACCGCCCGGCAAGCTCACAACCTGTGGTGCGGAGAACGGAGACGCTCGACATAAGCTGCAGTTGGAGGGCCAGTAGCTTCTCTCGTTCTCTCTGATAGTCACCTTGGCCAAGGCCATCAGCCCCCTCTGTCCATTTGGCGCCCAAGATAACGATGGCATTTGTAACGTGCTCGAGCTTCTCCTCCAGGACGGCTTGCTCACGTCGGATTGTCGTGAATGCTTTGGACAGTTGAGCGGCCTGCCTTTGGACAACGTCGCTCACATGGGTGGCAGACGGGGAGATTGTGGGACCAGAAGGCTTCAGTAATTGTAACAACCACATGGGTAAAGGATGCACAAAAGAGGATAGCACGAGAGATGCGTAGAGAGCCTCCAGGGGGGGTCCAGAGGGGTTCCAGAGGGATTCTGGTACGGAGATTATGCTGGGAAACCGAAGGTGGGAAGGGTGAGGTAAGGGTGACGCATGGCCTGTCGAAGCTTTGGCGAGATGATGCTTTGCTTGAGCTTTGCTTGATGATGTTTTACTCGGGCGTCACTGGGGATCTGCGAGTGGCAAAACCCGCTCCGGTGTCTGGTCTTTCTCCGAGATGGCCCTATATTGTCGATACGTATTTTGTTGCAGAGATTGCATAAGATCGGAACGCATTTGCCTTTCTTCGTTGTCCATGATCTCGTTTTGGCGTCACAATCAGAGATGGAGATGGTGGAGAGTGGAAAAGGGTAGAGCTCAAAAAGGCCCCAAGCCCTCATGAAATCGGATTTATTCAGCACGCGAACAGCACAGAATTCAATGAGATCTTCGGAAAAATGACGGCCCCCAAAACAAAGGCCTCAGAAAGGCAATTTGGACCGCCACCGCCAAAAGTGGTGACACGCGACCGTGAGCAAGCGGCTTTGTTATCGAGCCCTGGGATGACTTGCCGGAAAGCAAAAAGCAAAAAGCAGAAATGACCATAAGCCATGGACTCTCTCGCTTTTCTTCCTTCCACCATGGATCCATCTCGAGATCGAACAGACACGAGAACAAACAATACAACCAACCATGACCGGCAGCTCCGTTCTAGATTGACAGTCTTTGCTTTATAAGGAGCCGAAAAACTAATCAGGCAACGCTCAGATGATAAGGGCTCCACATCTCTTGTAGTATAGTGGTCAGTATACGGGCTTGTCACGCCCGGGACCCGGGTTCAATTCCCGGCGAGAGAGATTTTTTTTGCTTTCTGCAGCCAGCGGCTACTTACTTTTACGCCTCGATTTTTTGCTTTGTTTGTTGGTATTGTCAGTGTTTTATGCTGCTTTCGGCGCACAAGTGATTAATCTTCAATAAAACATTTACAGCAAAAGGCGGTACAGCCTGTTCCCGCACAGGGCACCATTGGTTTGACTAAATCTCATTTCCAAGACAATATTCCGTACACGATCGGCGTTGTATAGGGTTGCTCTTTATTAACTCGATCAATTCGGTATGCCGTGTCTCTTGTATGCCTATAAACTCACGGCCTGTTTGCTTGCCTGTACCTACATGACTGTTGTTGTTTGCCTCCTGTGCTTGGGCTTCGACTTGTGGGTAAGAAGCTGCTCCAGGGCTCCAAGTCCTGTCGTATTATCAGCGGAGACGAAAGACATGGAAGTTTTATCTGCACACACAACCAACCATTCATACGAGGAGAATGGTTAGACGACGGCTCATATAACTGCATCGGAAGCTACGATTGCATCAGACGTGTTCTGCCAAACGCATGAGTGAGAGGCCAGATAGGCACAGTGAGAGAGAGAGGGGGGGGTTAGAAGGGCTGAAACCCACCCAAGCCATCCAATCCATTTCCTGTCTCTTGGAAACGCGTATGATTCTAACCGTGCTGCCAGAACGGTCGAGGTCAGCGCAGTGTGGCCGTGAAAACACACGATAGCTGCGCAACCGCCGATGAAGGAGCACAAGAGACAACCAAGCTGGAGGCAACAATCACAACCTCGCAAAAATAAGAATAGGAAAGAGGCTGTCACCAAAGCGCAATAGCAAAAACAACGTGAAGATTCGAATTACAAAGACAAAGTAGAAGAGAGGACAAAGCAAGGCTTCCGGTGGCCAATCGAGCTGGAAGATTACGTAATACACGCCGCCCGCCCGCCGCACGAAGGCGAAAGGGCCAAAGCTCCCAAAGCCTCGCGCAGTCTTTTGCATTGACCGCAGCACAACATCCACAGCATCATTGTCACAGCGGTCCGTGTCAGATACAGCGACCTGACGAGTGTTCAGACTCCACAGCATTGACTTTCGCCCTCTTTCCCACTGGCTACGAACACCTCCCCACGAACATTCGATGCCCTCCCTCGCCGTCGAGCAGCATGCGGCTGCTGCTGGCGCTGACGCTGCAGGTATGACGACACCGGCAAGCCGCCTCGCCGCCGGCATGCTCACGCGGACCAACGCCAGCAGCAGCAGCGGTGGTGCCCCGCGGTATACGTTTTCCTTTACGCCTTTCCTCCAGACCACCTACCACCACAGCCTCCCGGTCGACCGCCCCATCTGCAAGGCCTATACGGCCGGCCACTGTCCGCTGGGCGCGCGCTGCCCGGACCGCCATCTGTCGTCGGCGGCCGCGGCAGCCGCGGCCGCGGCCAACGGCGGCGGGTCGTCGTTTCGCGATCGCGACTACCAGGGGGGCGGCGGCTTCACGAGCCTGGTGTGCAAGCACTGGCTGCGGGGCCTCTGCAAGAAGGGCGAGGGCTGCGAGTTCCTGCACGAGTACAACCTGCGCAAGATGCCCGAGTGCAACTTCTTCCTGCGCAACGGCTACTGCAGCAACGGCGACGAGTGTCTGTATCTGCACATCGACCCGCGCAGCAAGCTGCCGCCGTGCCCGGACTACGACAACCGCGGGTTCTGCGCGCTGGGGCCCACCTGTCCCAAGAAGCACGTGCGCCGCAAGGCCGTCTGCCCCTACTACCTGGCCGGTTTCTGCCCGGACGGGCGCGTCTGCAAGGAGGGGGCGCACCCGAAGTGGTCGCCCGTGGCGATTGTGGCGCCGCAGGTGGCGGCCGAGCAGGCGGCGGCAGCAGCAGCAGCGGCGGCGGCCGCCGAGGCTGGGATTGACTCCGCAATGGACTCGCCGGCGTCGCCGACAGACGACTACGCCATGGGTGGCGCAGGCCACGACGGTATGGACGGCGGCCATCAGCAGCACCACAACCAGAACCAGAACTCGTACCAACGACAAAATCCCCACCACAACAACCCAGACGGCGGCGACGACGACCGCGACCGGTCCGCACGCGGCGAATTCCGGGGAGGCTACAACAAGGACAAGTTTGGCGGCGGACGCGGCGGCCGGTGGCGGGGCAGAGGGAGCGGACGCGGCTTCCGAGGACGAGGCCGGGGGGAGCACTAAGGGGCACAAGCAAGGAATGGAAACAGAAGGCAGAAAAACAACAACAAAAATGCGAGACAGAAATAAAGTTCGACAAAAGCAAACAATGCCAACGGTCTCACGAACGCACAGCGGGGAGGATGGGACTGGCTGCGGCGGGCACGCCTGCAGGCGTTGATAATCACGAGTGCCCTCAAAGCGCAACACGGGATGACCAAAACCAAAACCAAAAAAAAACAGCGGGAGGGGCGGCAGACACTCTCGAATGGAGTCTTGCGGCACGGCAACCTTTAGCAGGGTGCAGCCGCCTGTCCAGTCCATCAGAGCCGGCTCGCCCCCCTTAGGCATCTCTCCTCCGGCGTCACGTCGGTCAGCCGCAGGACGAGGCGCCTGCCCGAGTTCCATGTACAACGGCTGGCTACAGTTACAAGACGATGACTGGTCCCAAGGGGGGGGGGGGGGGAGGGGAGGGATAGTTTGTCTTTCTCTTTTCGTCTCGTGCGAGTCTGGGAGACCTGCGCGCCGAGAAAGGGCCCCAACCTATGGTTGGTATGGAAAGATCGGTCACCCCAGTGGTATAATCGCGAGAATCAGACTTTACTTCCCACTTTGTGAAAATAAAAGTAAAATAAATATTACCAAAAGAGGAGAGAATGTAGAAAGGAGAAATAGAACATGAGAGTAGGGACTGGGGGCCGGCTGTGTCTCGCCCTCCTTGTATATGGACAACGTAGAAAGGGAAGAAAAATGAAGGGAAAATCTAGAGAGACGAAAATGATGTGGGAGCTGTCGAATCATAGGTCCCCAAAATGGAAATATGAACAGGAAAAACAAAACAGGACAAACAAAAAAGGGAGAGAGAGCTTGCTCGGTAACGTTCAAGAATGTCTAGAAATGCGTCGTAGCTTCGTAAATGTGGCGGCCCCAACAGAGCTTGCTTGGTGTGCAGTGGCTGATGCTGCCCCCCGCCCCTCCAAGGCCTGGGCCTGCCTTACTGCCAAATGTGCGAGTCCAGAGCTTCTTCGCCGACGGCTACAAAGCCTTCGTTGTTCTGCGACCGCTTGCTCCGACGGCCGGGCGAAGGGCTGTCACTGTTGGTCGACACCACCGAGGAATTTGCCGTGACCGGTATCGGCGGCTGGTACCACGTGCCCAGGTCCTCCACCCGGCGCACGCCCATCATCCACGCCACCAGCCCGCGCGGCACAAAACTGCCGACAAAGCCGTACAGGTCTGCGCCGAGGCCCACGCGCACCACGGCGTTGGTGTTGGTCCCGTCCAGCACGTCAAACACGGCGTGGTGCAGGTCGTGCATTGCCGTGCCGCGCAGGCCGCGAATGGCGCGGCCGCTGCCGAGGGCGGAGGTGCTCTGGGCGGTGAAGTTGCGGCCGTAGACATGCCGCGCCGGCTCCGGCCACGACAGCGTCTCGGCGGCAGGCAGGGGCATGCGGCCCGATATGGAGCGGTGGGCGGCGACGCTGCGCGACGGTGTGAAGCCGGAGAAGTCGAATGTGCCGAGCTGGATATGCGTGACAGGGATGGCGAGCGGCCGCAGCTCGGCGGCAAGAACCTCGGTGAAGGCTGTCAATGCGGAGCAGACGGTCGACTCGGGCGCGTGGAAGGGCGGGTTCACGGATGAGATGATGGACGGCGTGAAGACGAGAACTTTGGGCGGTGTGGGGGTCTTCTCGGCCGGCGGTGCCGCCGTCGTGGCCTTGCCGATGTTGGCCAGGGAGAGTGCAGAGGCTGCGGCGAGGATCGACTGTGCTTTGTCGCCGGGCTGCAGCGCTGTGCGGGCGGTGAGAAGGGGCAGGAACGCCTGGATGGAGAGGATCGGGTGGAGGAGGTGCGTGTTGAAGAGGTCGGCAAAATTCGCAGGCGGGATGGTGGCGATGGGGGAGGTCTGGTAGTTGAGCGAGGGAATGAGAATGATGCCGGTGAGCTGCAGGTGGCTGCGGCGGGCGCCTGGGACGGCCGCGTGGGGCGCGTGTAGGTAGAGGGCGAAGCGGTCAAGAGCGGCGCTTGCGTTTGCGGTCTGCCGGGGGGGGGGGAGGGGGGGGGAAGGTCAGCGGCCGGAGACGGGACGTACGAGCGAGTGAAAGAGAAAAAGGAACGGCTGGGCCAGGGTTGGCACGGTAGAAGACTCACGTCTGTGATGTCGATAGAGAGCGGCTTGATATCGGGCCGTGACATGTGGCGGACACCCTGCTCGTCCTCGGCGGATCCGCAGACGATGTAGACAACAAAGCCACGGCGCTCCAGGTCGAGGGCAAGGGACTGGGTGACTGGCAGGGCCGGAGACGCGGCGATCACAATGACCTCGCAGCGGGCGCCGTTCTTGGCGCGGCGGGCTCGGCGGAACTTGCGTTTCGAGATGGCCTGGCGGGCGTATCGGTACGAGAGGGTGCCGGCGACCAGCACGGCCACCGTGGTCAGGATCTTGTGCCGCGAAAACCAGTCCTGCACGCGCTCGTAGAGGGACATGTCGGCCGTCGAGACGAGCTGCACAACGGGGGGCGCCCGCGGCTTCGGAAGGCGGGCCTTGACCGGCTCGGGCAGCCACGACACGGACAACAGCTGCTCGCGCACGAGGTCGGCGACGCGGTCAAAGTTGTGGTCGACATACTCGGCAAGGTCGCCCGAGTACTTGCGGACCTCGGAGGAGACGTTGGAGAGCTGGAGAGACAAGGCAAACAACAACGTTAGGGCCGGGTGCAGCAACGCCGCAGGAAGTCGGGCGGGGGCGGCGGGCGCAGAGCTTGCTGCTCCTCTTTTTTTTCTTTTCTTTTTCGGGGATCGGGGGGCATCACGTACCACGTCCATAAACGGCTGCTGTTTATCGTCACCCGACATGGTGGCGGCCGGCTGGTTGGGAGAGGGAGAGGGAGGGCGAGGGAGACGGGGGAGAGGGCGGAGAGGAAAAGAAGCGGACGAGGCAGAGAGGAATCATCGGCCAGCTTGGAAAGTGCAAGTCGGCCGTCGACGTGTGCTCCTTAGAGAACTTTTCTGTGACCCTTTTTGTGGAGAGGTGGAGGAAGGTGACGACAAGAGACAGGATGGAGCAGGTGCGACGGGTCCGGACGGGGTCTTGACCACAAGAAGCCTAAAAGGGGGGCGCTTTGTCGCTGCCCGTTGGCGCCATTGGGCGCCATCCCCACCCCCTTTTAAGTGATTCAAGTGAGGCTTATATAATCAATCCGATCAAGGATGGGAGACGGGACTCGAGATGGAAATGCTGGAACTTCTCACAAGACGCGCTGCTGTCCGTCTCTCTCTTCCTCTCCCCGTCGCTTCCTCGTGGGGGATGTTTGTGTTTGTTTCGGAGGGGGCTCGGTCGCTTGGGTGCACTTCGGTTTCGGGCGCTGACGTCCGGAAGAGGCGTGCAGCATTAGACTCGGCTTCCACTGGCGGGTTTTCTCACCGCAACAACAGCAGCACGTTCTGGTTGGCCAGATGCAGGGGCCGGGCCTGCGTGTGGCTGGCGCGGCTGGGATTGTTTTGTTGTGCTTTCGGGCCGTGTCGCATGGAAATGGGCGGGAACTACGGAGTAGAGTAGACGGAGAGGCGAGCATTGTTTGGCAAGGAAAGAAAAGAAAAGAAAAGAAGGCGGGGAGAAGTGCCATAATCGTACCCCTTTTCTCGTCTCATGCTCTGCTCGATGCTAGAACTAACTACCTTTTTGTGCCTGCGGCCTTCCGCTCCATTCTTGGAGCGTCCTTTTTTAACTGTTGATATCTCCCCCACCCTAGGATCGCCTGCCCTCCCTCTACACCTTGCGTGCCAAGACGCGCAGACGCACGTACTGCAGGACGTACGATCCGCCTGGCCGCTGCGTCGTGTACTCGAGCACCTCGATGATCTCCCGCGTGCACGCCTCGCGCTCGGCCTCGTCGGGGACGGCGTCCAGGAACGGCCGCGCCATCAGTCGGATCCAGGCGTCAACGCCGCCCGAGTCTGCGGGCGTCTCGCGCCACTGGCGCTCGACCTTTTCGACCTTCCAGCCGCCGACACGGGTTTCTAGCATGTCCACAGCCCAAGCCTCGTCTGGGAAAAACCACGGGTTGGCCTTTTTGGTGGCTGCCATGCCGATGCGGCGGCTGACGCTCGACACAATGCCCGACACCAGCTCTGTGATGTTACCGAGGCCGCCCATCTCAAATGAGAAGAGGCCACCGGACTGCAGGGCACCGTGAACGCCGCGGAAGAACTGCTCGTGCTTGTCCCTGTTGCTCAGGATCCAGTGCATGGCGGCGTTGGAAAAGGCTTTGGTGAACTGGCCGTTCTGCAGCTCGGGCCGTTCTACAAGGTCGTTGCAGTCGAGGACTGGGAGAAGAGGGGAGAGGGGCAGCTAATGTTAGAAGAGTGTCTTTTTCTTGTCTTTAATAATGGCATTGGAAGCACTTCTTACCCTCAAACGTAGTGTTGGTGATGCCGGCCTTTTTGACTGCCTCGTCGGCAGCCTCAATCATGGCGGCAGAGCTGTCCACGCCATGCAGACGACCTTTACCCTTGGACAGGACCTCGGCGAACTGCAGGTCGATGACACCATCTAGAGGGAAAGAGTCAGTAAAAAGCGTATTAAGGGAAGGTTAAAGAAATATACTATGGGGCAAAAAAAAGAAGGAAAAGAGAAGGAAAGAAAGGAGAAAAGGCTGAATAAAACACCCACCACCGCAGCCAATATCAAGGATGACATCGTCCTTTTGAACGTCCAGCCATCCGATAACCTTTCCAGCCAGCTTCGGTACGAAGGAGGCGGCACTGGTGTAGGCCTGCGGAAAAGTGTCAGAAGAGTGTCAGAAGACAGCACCGCAATTGCATGAGAAGCGAATTTTGTCCTGAAGGAAGGGGAGGAGGACAAGGGGAAACGGCATACCTCAGTCGACCAGTTGTCTTTCTCTGTGGTTGTCATTTTTTGATAAAGGATTATTTGCCTTGTTTCGTTTCTGAGGGGAACCGAGCTTGTCCTGACTAACAGCGGAACCTGCAAAAGAGAATGCAATATGTTGATGCTTTTGCTGATCTTGGCAGGGGCATCGCATCTTGTGCTCCTTTATGTATGCTGCTGATGGCGCAGAGCTTCTAAAAGACTGCACCCCGCGTTTTGGTGATGCCTGTGTGTGGCTTTCTGGGTCGTAGTCGCTGGCTCCGATCTCGGAGTTATGTGTATATTTACCACCAAGAAGCTGCTGACTCGTCGGTTTGCAACAGTCAGGGCATATTTCAAAAAGCCTAGTCGACCCGCTGGCCAGGCTAGGTCGGACCATTTGATGTTTGTGAATTACGAATGGTATGGGCACAACACGATACAAGATGCTGCCGCATAATGACAGCGAACAGCCGCTCGGACAGTCGTGGAGACCCCGGAAACTTGGGGGGGCGGTCGACTTTTTCTGCGATGGCAGCATAGGTCGAGAACATAGGAGCAGAGATGATCAAAACCTGACGCAAAAAAGCAGAAACGACAGAGCCAAGCTGCCAGTAGAAAAAAACACGTTGAAATTATTCGTACTACAATGGCCCAGGGCCGGAGCGCCACAGCCTAGTCAAGGTGCAGAAGCTCATACTTGTCTTCTCCGAGGGCCTCCTCCACCCTCTTCATGACGGCCAGCACCTTTTCCTCTTCTAGCCGCCGGCCGACAACCTGGACGCCAACCGGCAGGCCGTGCATGGCCGCGGCGTCGTAATGCTTCATCCCCCCCTGCGCAACGCCATTCAGCTCGCGCAGAGAAAACCCCTGGGGTAGAGCGTCCAGTTCCTTGTCAACCCGCGTAACCGGCAGGATGCCAGTGGTGTAGTCGAGCTTCAAGTGTGTTTTGATGTTAGTCGCGAGGTGCGATATCGGAGTCAATAGTACAGCTCCACAAGCTGAGAGAACCGCCAAACTCAAAGATGGCCTACGCCGTAAAGTCGGAGGAGGACAAAGGGGGGAGGGAAGGGGGGGACCAGGACCGCCAGGACTGAGGAGAACATACCAGATTAAACAGGAATGTGTAGCCGCAGCTACTCACAGCGTCATGCATGGCATCGTGAGGGAGAGCCGGTGTCGCATTGGGCGGCGTCAACAGCACGTCAAAGCCAGTCGAGTTCCACCAGTTGAACCAGCGCGCCCGGTAGGCCTCGCGCTGCGCGACGAGCTTCCAGTTTTCAAAGGCGCTCTTCGGGCCCCAGTCGCGCACCAGGTCGGCCCACACCGGATCCCGCCTCACATAGCGCACCCAGAGGTAGTACATGTACCGCAGCGGTGCGGGCAGCTTGGCCAGTAAACGCATCTGCTTGGCACCGCTGTCGAGCCACTCGCCCGACCGGCGCGCGACCTCGAACATCTGGCAGCCATCTGCGTTGAGAAGCAGCGCTGCGAGACGGAGGGCCTCATATGCGTCTGGCGGGGGGTTCGGCCCGTCTGGGCCGACAAAGGTGACTTCGTGTCCTGACTTTGCGAGGGCGTCTGACACAATCTCAACCGCACGCCGGCATGCCGGACTCGGGTCGACCACGCCGTCGCTTAGCAGGACGCCCACGCGCAACGTGTGCGTCTTGGAAGAGACCGACTGTTCTAGGCCGGCATTCCACTCAATGGGGTGGACAGAATAGTCCAAGGTCCACGGCTTCGTCTGAATAATGGAGCGTGTAAAGTACGTGAGGTCCTCGAGGGTGCGTGCCATGGGGCTGTAGACGCTCGGCACACCCTCCTGCCCAGGCATGCTCGTACGGAAACCCGACTTGGGCCATCGCCCGGTCGAGCACCGCAAGCTGTAGCAGCCGGACCAGTGCGCAGGCAGCCGCACGCTTCCGGCAACATCACTGCCAATGCCGATGCGGCTGCCGCCCAGAGCAAGCAGCGCGGACTCGCCGCCCGTGGAGCCGCCAGGCGAGTAGGCCGCGTTGTGTGGGTTCGTGCAGCGGCCCCACACGTCGTTGGTTGACTCGAAGCTCAGCAGCGTGATTGGCATGTTCGTCTTGACATACGGCACGGCGCCAGCCCGCTTGAGAATCGCGACTATGGCACCGTCCTCCTCCTGCTCCTGGTGCGTGAAACTGCTGTAGCCCACGGTGGCATCGTAGCCACCAACCACGACGGTGTCCTTCAGACTGACCGGCATGCCGGCCAACGGGCCCTTGAGGTTAAGTGGCCCCTCGCGGGTGTCTGCGGGATCCGAACTGATGCTCTCGCCAAGCCACTTCTCGCCCGACGCAATCATCACCTCGGTCAGGCAGTTGGTCTTCTCGTGGGCGAGCAATGCGGCCTTCCCGTACGTATGCAGCACGTCAACGGCCTTGGAGGCGTCACCGTGGACTTCGCTCACCAGCTGCTCGACCGTCTTGTCCAGCGTCTCACGGTCCTTGGCCGAGAGCTTCGAATGGTACACGGCCGGCAAGCTGCGGATGCGCTCGGCGCGCTGGTCCTGCTTGAACTTGCTGCAAATGCAGTGCGTTAGGACAAGCGAAAAGACGCAAAGTCACGGAACAAAAAGACAGGACGGTTCCGAAGAAAACGAAAACAAAAAGGGGAGCAAAGTCTCGCGGGATCCATCCTACCAGTCTCGCCGATGTTGAAGTCCGAGAAAGAAGGGCATGATGGATGCGAAAGGTGCCTCGGTGATGATAAGCGTGGCAGGTGTCTGCTTCTCGAGCTGCGCCGGCCAATTTCTGTGACAATATGGCAAAAAGATCCCAGAGTGTGCCCCTGGTTCTTGTCGTTGTCTGACTTGCTGAATTGAATGTTGAAGGTGACAGACGCGAGAGGCTGCTCGGGCTCGTCGAGGACGAGTCTGCCCCGCAGCACCAACAACCGGTTCCGAGACAGGGAAGGAGCGATAACGGTGGGCGATCTTGTGGATGGCCAGGCCAGGCCGGCCGCAAAGCCGCTAGAAGCCGACGAATGGCCCGCGAGGTCAACAGCAGCTCCCCGCAAAATAGTTGCTGTGGCCGCACCTGCTCCTTCCTCATGCGGAAAGTCCACCCCAAGTACATCCCCTAGCCCAAGACGGCGTTTGAAGTCGCCGAGTCGCCCTTTCCTCTTCTAGGCAATCCGTGTCTTACATACGGTCTGCGCCTTCCCTCGAGAAACTCGAGAGGGAGCTTTGAGCTTGACGAGGAAAGAACGCACAGTTCACAGTTTACAAGTTCCTTCCCTGATGATACATCACACATCGAGCCGACTTTCCCTTCTCTCTCCGCCCTGTTTCTTTCTGCATCTCCTTTGATCTGTTGCTCTGCGGAGATCACCGCCCGTCTTTCTTTTCGAATTGCAGGGGTTGCCACCGCGGCCGATGCGCGGCCCCCATGCTATCCTGGCCAATAGAATCGCGCAGAGGCAACGTCCGAGACGGACGAGCTCCCGTTCGGCGCTGCCAGCGAGCTGCCGGCAAGCGAATCTCCCCGGAACATCGACCAGACCACGACAGTCAGGGAGGAGAGATGGTGAGGCCAAAAGGAGAGGAAGAGGACGGACGCGCAGACGTGCAGAAGTGCTGACCGGTTGCCGCGTCGAAAGAAATGGCCGGGAGAGAACAAAACAGACGCGTTTCTCCGGCCCCCAAAGCGGCTACTTCAAATAGGTGTGTTTCAATTTCCGAAGCCCTCTGGCGATTTCGCTTCTCCTGCAAAATTTCCCTTCCTTCTTGACGGTCGGACTCCTATGCAGCGTTTTGCAATCTACTTCATCACCTGCAAGGTGAAAACTGCGCAGGGTAGGCCGAAAAAGGCTGCATTTCGCGCCTTCACCCTTCTCTCCCAGCACTGTGACCAGGCAACGAGGTCTTCCCTCCTGGGCTCTTGTTGCTTTGCCCATTCACACCTTGCTCCTCCTTGCTGACACCAAGTTTCTGACCGCTAGGGTCCTAAGCTGCAGACGCCGATTGCTTGGCCGCTGATGGTGACTTGCACACTGCATCCTGTGCAATTTCAAACCCATCACCATGCGTATTTGCACACATCGATGCAGCAACCCCACCCTGCCCCCCTCCCCCAACACTGTTAGTCATTGCTTATTCGTCCTTGAGCTGTTCGGCGACCTTGGCGGGCGTCTTCTTCATACGAACCTAGGTCAGGCTCCGCCAAAGGCGCCTACAGGAGGCCCCTGGCCGCGTGACACGGGCGCTGTGCGTCCACACGCCTTGTTGCTGCCGCTCGATCATCCGTGTGGCTGTTATCTCGTCCGGTCACGTTCATTGTGCGTCACGGTGACGACAGGAAGTAGGTGGGAGGTGGGAGGTGGGAGGAGGGAGGAGGGAGGCCAAGGCGACAAGGCAGAACCGCGCCTTGTCTCTGCCTCCAGCTGGCTTCTCAGTGCAACTGGCCGTCGTACGCGCTTCGAAGCAGTACCCTTGTCAATGCAGCCTCCCCATGCACATCGGACCATCCGCCATTCGTCAATATGGCTACGCTAAGTGGGAATTCATCCCCCCCTCCTTGCCCAGCGCACGTCCATGGTCAAGGTTCTTGCACAATTTCCGCTTCACGACTAGCGGTGCCAGTTAAGTCGGCTCCCGTTTGTTCCGGTCGCATTCCCGCCAAGATGTGCACGGAGCACACGTCAGAAAGCAGTTCTAGACGAGGCCGACTTGACGAGGTTGCAACTGCTGCCTTTGTCATTTCTTTGAACTCTGCCCTCTCCCCGGACGCTGCCGGCTTGTGCTTTTGGCCCCGTGTCGATCCGGAGGCGCCTGGGCCACTGACGCCTTGCAGATCAACCCTCGCAGGCTATCAGTTGACGTCACATCCCAGGCCAGGCCTTGCTTGTAGCGGCCCATCCAAGCAGCAACATGCCGCACAACAACATAGCACATGATTAACAGTTGACGCGGGAGGGCGAGCTTGTGGGCTAGGCCAGGCCAAGCCACCCCAGACCCCACTATCAAATACAACCCTCACGAAAGCCACCCTGGAAACAATACTCTGATGCCATAACGGCACTGCTCTTCCCATGCGTTCTCCCCTTATCTTCTCTCCCTTCCTTTCTTTTCCGTTGAGATTATTCATTCATGAAAGGATCGTTGGCAACAAATCTCCTCTTCTGCTCCTCGTATTCCTTGACGGCAATGCAGGGGCATCCCTCTGGGAGTACGGAGATATTCACAAACCGAAGAAGACAGAAAACCCTCGAATTTCGGTTCCAAGCTGTCGGGTCAATGAACAGGGGTCGGCGCTTAATAAAGTCCATTTGTTGGCTGAACTTTCAGCCTGGTTCGGACCAATATTCTGCCCGATGCTGTTCGATCTGGTGTGCGCCGGCAACTGACACAACATGGGGGAGGCATCACCATTGCCGTTGAGGGCTTTTATTTTCGCTTTCTCTCCCATCTCTCTTCACCCCCCTGACGGAGTACGGTTCTTCGTTTATGGAATGATTGCAGCCGTTCCCGTTCCCTTACTGTTGAGTATAGTAAAGGGACTTTGCCAGAACCACCCAACCTCGCCGCGCATTTACCTCGTGTGCCTTGCTCACTCTGTCTATCACTCTTGTCCCCGCACGTTTCCGACAGCACCGCCATGTCTTTCAGTTCTAGGATTTGCCCTCGGAAGACGATATGCGGGAAGTCCATGTGATGGATTGCAGACCCAACAGGACGCCCGACCAGTATGCCTCGCGTCCCAGACGTGCTTCGGTCACCAACAGCCAGCGACGTCAACATGTTGAAGCTCTTGTTAGAAACAGGTCCCTTTCGTTCTAGTGAAGCCGCGAGTTTACAACGTACCCAAGGGGACGAAAGCGATGCGTCCAAGGGCTCGTCCTGGACACAAAGCCGCAACTTTCCCTGTGTTTGCTCTGTGGCCTTGTGTGACCGACCAATCCTCCGAGGGCACTGTCCCCGGTTGCTACATTTTGACTTTTCCAGTCTTGAGAACCAATCCGTTATTCGGCCTGCATTTGTTGACCCTCAGCGACGCAAGGACCACCTCAGGAAAAGCCAGCCGTGTCTTGCTCGTTGGTCCGAGGCTAGCATGGGCAGGAGTGACAGTTTACCCTAGCTGCACCGCAAACCCCTGTCTTGGTTGCAGATATCAACGCCCCACACCCGGTGTAAGAAGCATCACATATGCCCTTTGCAGGCCCGCTCTGCTCCAGTCGATGATCTAAGACTGGAATGAGCGGAAAGGAAGCACGGCGACCTTCTCGTCACAGCATCTACTCCGTACGGAGTAGTGGCCAGCGAGCGGCCTGGTTCTCTGCATAGCAAGCCGGGTTGTTCCTTTTGAAACCACTATGCTCAGCCCTCGACCTCGCTCTGAAAGGCTGCGGCCGTGTTGAGAGTCAACAGGCTCGTACACCTACAACAGTGGCATTTTTGGTTCGGCCGCGAGTCCAATGCCTTTGTTATTCGGCGGCGTTGCAAACTAGTTCGTCCAACTCAGGACGACCGCCCACCAGTTCTTCGAGCCCAGCTCCTTGACAGCATACCGCACCGTTACCTACCACAAGGTCCCCCGAAAACCAACTGCGCAGGGGTCGACTCGTGAGCAAGGGTCAGCAGTCTACATACGTCGTATCTACCCGTGGGGGATGTGGGTGCCTGTCGTGGGATAATTGCCCGATGCCTTTGCTGTGCTAGAGCTTGATTTGACTCCGGTCCTCACCCCATTCCTCTCGCAACCCCGACACGTCCGTCACTTTTACTTTCCGCTTTCGGGCCAGCTGCATCTGCAGCAGAAGCCCCGAGCACTTCCTCAACACAAATTACGTGACCCCACTCCTTGTCTTTTCTTCTTCTTTTTTTGTTGTGTGTTTGTTTCGAACCTTTCGCATTTCTCTCTTCCCTCCACCTGGCCTTGAGCCTGTCTTAACACCATACACCATCTCGTTGTTCGCTTGCCCTCCTGTTCGGTAAACACTTTCTAGAAAACAGCAAACAGCAGTTTCCCGTGCTGAACCTTACGATGAACCAACCGACACGTTGACACTCGCTTCACCTGTGGCTGTGTTCATGCTTGGCGGCTTGTTCAGTTTGCTGGGGAGAGACAGCCTCAAAACAAACACTTCGTAAGGCTGACTCGAACGGGGCCTGTTAGCACCTTTCTTCCGCCTTTTGCTATCCAAACTACTCTCGTTCCTTCTTTTAGCTGATTGTTTGTTCAAAATGGCGTCCGTGCGATTGTTTCTTGTGACCTACACAACTACCACCCCCCTCATTGTTCAACCCGTCCCTGGCCAGTGACTCGCCCTCTCCCCTGTCACCTGTCCTCCCGCAGTCGACCTCTTTTGTCAACCGCCTGATTTGCTCGAGGCGAAAGGTCAGACGTCTTCGATCTGACACCATCACTGTGCCTGTCAAATCAAATATGGACGAGTCTTTTATTACAGCACCTTTCCCCATATCCAGCTATTGCCGAAGAGGACGTACCGGCCCGAGACTCTTCGACATACCATCCCCTCTGTACGTGTTTTTGCCCCCATGGGCGGCGTTGCAAATATCTCTCTTCTTGCACAATCAAGGTGGCAGCTATATCCTTCGCCACTACGTCTCTCATGTCTTCCCCCCCTCTTCTGGAACTTTCCCTTATTATGAGGATGTATCGACCCCTTATATATTCCTTCGATCCTCACGCCCGAGTCATTAATTTGTTACTTTCCGCCTCGCCATCTCGTCAAGCATTCCAAAATCACCCTTCTCAGAAGACCTGGTTAGTTACTACCTAGCCTACAACACTACACGGCTATAGGCGTCCACGAGGTGCGTTGCGCGATTGTCTTTCACCTCGCATGGTGCTTTTTTATTACCCCGAGCTTCCGGCCGTCCCCTCTGACGGGAAACTTGGACATCACGCCGCCTTCGTTCTGATTACTAGAGGTCTTCCCTTCTGATTTGGAACGTGGAGTTGATACAGGGTCGCTTGCAATCCACCATGGACACCGCCCAGGCCTTCAAAGCTGCCATGGCAGCCGCAGCCGGCGAACCTCCTCCGTTGCCGAGCGTCCCCGATCACTATCACTGGCTTCTCCGACTGCCTCCGTCATTTTGGTCGCAAATGCACCTCTACCTCAACTATATCGACATTCTCAATCTTTCTCTGCTCAGCTCCGAGTTTCGTCAAGGGCGCCTCGAGGAGTTCCTGTCCTGGAAGGTTCGCCTCGCGATCGTGGCACAGCGGGAACGTTCCCTGGGTGGGCGGCAGCGGTGTGCATGTTACCTGTGCTTCCGCATCAAGAACATTGAAGAGTTTTCGGTGTCGACCGAGACGGTCACGTATGCGCGCGTGCTTCAGCGCAATGCCTACACGGGTCGCCGCGTCTTCGAGGCTGTGGCTCCGCCGTCGCCAGGTCAGATCGGCGGCATCGCGGGGCCTCCACCAACACCAACATCGCCGACTGGCGTAGGCGGCGTCTTTGCGAGGGGAATCGGCGTGACCATTTTGAACATCCCGGTGAGCGGCTTCGGTGGCGCCGTGGGCCGTGTTGCGCAGACACGCCATCGCCCGCGATGGGTGCCTCACGCGCCGGGGGCCGAGGTTGGCCAGATCGAGAGTCTTCGGCGCTATTGCATCGACTGCGCGGTGCAGACGCACCTATCTGTCCCCGGGGACGTGATCACGAACCGCGTTGGCGTGCGATCTTGGGTGTGCCAGTGCCGGGTACTTCATACCCAGAGCAACAACGAACGGTGCCCTATATGCAGCATGGGACCCATCTTCCACACATAGCCGTGTTCCAGCGTGCTCACTCTCCCTCTGGCATCTTTTCTGTCGCTCCTTTCTATTCCTTTTTCTGCATGGTTATCATAAGGTCATAATGCTTGTTTCGACTATACACCCTGCCCCCTTGCACCTGTCTTTCCTGTGTAACGTCTCCTACTGCATTGCATTTCTCCCGTCTTCCCCCCCCAACAACCTGTTTCTACACCTATCTTGTCTATGCCACACAGATCAACGCTCGTCATTTTTGGCAGCCTGGAAAGTCTGCCGTTTTCTCGATACTGGGATGACTATTCTGTGCCTCTTTGGCCCTCTCTTCTGGAACAGTGGTCTCAGTGAGGTTAGATCCGGTATACATCTATATGTACGCTTTTTCTGGTTTGCCATTATGCAAGCTTTGCAATAAGACTACTCGCTGGCAGGTGTGCCGCGGTCTGGTCTGCTTTAATAGCCGCCGCACGTCGGCAACATGGCAGGAGGTCGATATTTCCCTCTTTTCTTTTGCTCCCCTTTCCCTTCTCGTCCCTAGAAGGCATAAGTAGTGCAACGACACCCGACCCATGTACATACATACCCCTCCCCGGCCTACGTCCCGGACTCTCCAGCCTCTCTCGCCTCACTAGGACGTGCAAAAAATGTCTATCTTGCATTTGATCTGAAGCTACACAGACTGCGGCGCTTCTCCTAACAAACACAGAAAATAAGACGGACAAACTTCGTTGGGTCTCTTATTCTCCCTTAAAGGAAACGTCCGCGGCGATTTTTTTGCCGATCGCCATGTGGGCGTGGGTTTCGGGACTTCTTGTCCTGGTTCTAGTGATAGTGCCAGGGATGGCAAAGATCTACAGGCTTTGTTTGAAGGTGCCGGTCTTATTGTACTAGACGCCGGGGCCGGCCTTCTTTTCATCTTCTTCATCCTTTTCTTTTACCTTTTTATTCTTATTCATTTTTCGTTCCTAAATTTTCTTGTCGTTTTTCATCTTGTTCTCCTAATGCCACCTTACCTTCTCTTTTCTTATTTTTGATTTCTTTTTTCTCTGCCCTATTCTCTTCCACGCCCCCATCTCCTTCCGTCCACCGGCAATGATCGACCATGGTCCGAAGCTGCACACATGAACCGGCGCCCTGTTTTGCAGACGACCAGCCGGACGGCGGCTGTGGCCGGTCTTCCCAAGGCTATACCGACGATGATGCTGATGCGCAGGACGAGGCCGGGGGCGATGCGTTGCAGCTGCTCCTGCTGGATGGTGAATGGGGGGAAGAACCCGGCCCACGTACCGCGGTGCGGTCATGGAGAAGCTGGCGTCGGCCGGCATGGATGTGGCGTCCACTCCAAAAGCGCCAACCGCAGGATAATCGGCTAGATAGCCACAGCGGTGGCCTCAGCGACGAAGAGCGCAGCGTCATGGCGCCGTGCGCTGTTGAGACGGATGAGACGGATGAGACGGATGCCGGTTGCCGCATCCCGGGCGCCGAGTGGTACGAGGTGCAGCGTCCCAGGC
Organism: Ophiostoma pallidulum; assembly: GCA_019925425.1. NCBI lineage: Eukaryota > Fungi > Ascomycota > Sordariomycetes > Ophiostomatales > Ophiostomataceae > Ophiostoma > Ophiostoma pallidulum. The sequence continues at coordinate 22,741 of JADHKO010000088.1, read as the reverse complement.
GTGCCGTCGCACTGGCATCTGTGCTCTTCTTCCTCCTCGTTGCTACCGCTACCATGGCCGTCGTCCCCATGGTACGCCTGGTGGAGGACGCCATCTGCCGTAGGTACTACAGGCTGGGCCACGGCGATGGCGACGGTCCTGATGAGCGCCTGTGCAAGGTCGACGCCGTGCAGGCAGAGTTGGCGTGGCTGGGCGGCGTGGTCTCGATAACGAATTCTGTGTTTGGTAAGTCGGGGAGCGGATTTTCACTCTCCCCCTCTCTCTCATACTCTCCTTTTCTACCTCCTGCCCCAAACTAACATATGAGGCCTTGCCATGTCCTTTCCCTGGGCACTGCTGTCGGACCGCGTTGGCCGTAAGCCCGTGTTCCGCATCTCGTTTGTTGGCACCGCCATGTCGCTGCTGTGGACGTCGCTGGTCCTGCTGAGGCGCGATGTGCTGTCCGTGTGGTGGGTGCTGACGACCGAGGTGTTCCTGGTTGTCGGCGGCGGCGGCGGCGTCGTCGTGACCATTCTGCACTCGGTCGTGGCCGACGTGCTGCCGGCGGACCGCGCAGCCGGTTTCCTGTGGCTGTCGGTCGGCGCCGTGGTCGGCAGCATCTTGGGTCCCGCAGCAGCAGCCGTGCTGATGACGGCATCGGGCTCGGCGTGGCTACCGATTGGGCTGGCGCTGTTTGTGCTGGTGCCCGTCACGATGGTTCTAACGGTGTTTCTGCCCGAGACGTTGCCAAACGCGACCTTTTCTTCTTTTCCTTCTTCTTTGTCTCCTTCTTCTGCTGCTGATGTTGTCTCATTCTGGAGGGATACAGTGCCAGCCCATGTCTGGGAGACGCTTGGGCGACTGCGCGAGACGGTCACGATCCTGCGCCGCAGCCGGCCGGCCATGCTGCTGCTCCCCTCGTACCTGTTCATGCCGGCCATGGAAGGTGTCCAGGGCCGCATCCTGGCACAGTCGGTTAGCAAGCGCTTCGGCTGGTCGCTGGCCCAGACGGGTTACCTCGTCTCGCTGCGCGGCGTTGTCACCGTGGTCGTTCTGGCCTTGTTGCCGGTCGTCTCGTCGTCGCTGTTGGTTGGGAGCAGGTCATTGTCGTCGCCGCCGTCTTTGTCTGCCTCTGAATCTTCTTCTGCTTCAGCGGCGACGAGGAAGGCAAATGCAAAGACCAAGGCAAGGCCAAAACGGTGGCGGGGCATCCGCGTCCACGGCCTCGGCCTGTCTGAGACCGCCAAGGACCTGCTGCTGGCACGGGTCTCTCTGGCGTGCCTGATCGTGGGCAACGTGGTCATGGCCGCTGGCACGTCCCTGGCGGCACTCATCGTCGGCCTCGTGCTGTCGACGCTGGCCGTCGGACTGTCATCAGTCATGCGCTCGCTCATAACGCACCATTTCCATGAGGAGGAAGCAGCAGAGTTGTCTTTGGGTGTTCGGGGAGAAAGCCAACAAGACCAGCAACACCACCACACTGGCAGGATGACCTCCTCTCCCCTGCCCACCAGCCCGCCAGGTGATGACCACACGTCGCGCCTGTATACGCTGACGGGCATGGTGGAGACGGTCGGATCTGTGTTTGCTGGCCCGCTGTTGGCCTGGACGTTTTCGTCGGGCCTGAACCTCGGCGGCGCATGGATCGGCCTTCCGTTCTACTACGTGTCGGGCCTCTGTGCGGCGGCCCTGGCATGCCTGCTGCTGGTGGCAGATGGCACAGGCGAGGGCACGGGCAGCGGCCGGATTGCTTTGGCATAAGACGCAGTCTTCACAGTATAGAAATAGAGAATGCACAAGATGTTAACGAAGACTAGGAGAGACTGGAAGCACTCGGGCTCTGGACACTCCCTGTGAACAGTTGCACAGTCCTCGGCGCTTGGATGCTGCATGGAGCTACGTTGGGATTGTATACCAGGCCTGCAGTCCATGGCGGTTCGGTCTTGCGTTGCACTGCATGGGATACCCTTCTCTGTGGTTGTTTTCCTGTGTGTTCTTTATTGGCTATCCAGAAGACGTATACTGCTTCCAAGACGCACCGCCCTCACCATCTCCCGCCCTCCCCTGGCTTGACATCCAGCTCAGCCTCGGCTTGCATCAGAACGGCGCGGCTCCTTCAGATCATCCTCAGATGCTAATACCCGTGATCTGATCATCCCGAGCTTTGCTCCAGCAACGCTTTCCTACGTATGCTTCTTGTGTCGACAGCCATTGCCTTCACATTCTCCCGCATCGCCTCGGAAGCTCTCAGGAATCTCATCACATTTGAGGCCAGATTGCTCTCGGGTTCACCTCGGCATAGCATTGTTCTCGGAGCAGCGTGTGTCACCTTCTTCTTTGATCTCTTATTTCCCACCGGGCCCTTGCCACACACGACAATGACTCGTGGGCTCTTGTCTAACCTGCGTTTGCCATTCACTTGACCGGCTGTCTTCCGGTGAATGGCTGCCGCCCTGTCAGTGGCAGGGTATAAATACCGCCAATCATCTTCTATCTCTTCCTCAGACCTTCCCTCTCTCTCTTCCTCTCGCTCCTCCTCCCTCCTCTTCCCCCCCCCCCCCTTCTCTTTCTTCTTCTTTCTTCGCATGTCGCACTCGCATGTCTTGAGCAACCCGTCAGCATCGGTACCAGCATCTTCATTCAAGCACTTGTTTATTGCCGCTTCATGCTTTTCCTACTCTGCGTTCACCATAGAAGCGCCTCCCCCCCTCCTCTTACGATCTCGCCCTCGCTGGCACAAACCCCCATCTACTGCAAAGCTCCTCCGCTCCCCCGATGCCTCTGCTCGATCGGATGAGGAGCCTCGGGCTTCTCGAAGAAGACGAGCCTGAGGAGGTGGCCGATGTCGAGAAAGAAAAGGTGATGCGCAAGTGCTGGGACGGGACACAAAAAAAGCAGCTGAAGAATTTGAAGCCTCTCCCCAGTTCTCTCGTGTTACACCAACTTTGTGCTCGCTAACTCACCGCACCTCCCAGCTTGTGAAAAAACCAGTTGGGCGTCCCCACAGCCTCGAGGCGGACGTGGACTCTGCCTCTGACGGCGATGACGACGACGACGACGACGACGAGGTTTACGACAGCGACGCCAGCCACGCCTCGCTCTCGTCCGCGTGCTCCCCCCCCTCCCCCTCCGACTACGCCTCCAGCGAGAGCGACATGTCTGAGACCGAGACCGAGACCGAGCACCGCCAGGACAGAGCCCCGCGCCAGGCGATCGGCCATGGCCACAGCCTCCCCGTCTCCCTGGGCTCCGCCGAGCAGCTGCGGCAGGCCTCGATGCGGCCGGGCGAGACGCACCCGACGAAGCAAGCAGAGAGGGTAGATACGCCAAGCAAGACAGGCAGGATGGGCAGGATGGGCAGGATGGGCAGAAGAGGCAAGACAGGAAAGACATGCAAGCCGTCGGAGGAGAGGCCTGCGCAGCATCGGCGAGCCGGCGCTGGTTCTGCGGCCACCTCCGCCACCTCCACGGCCGCCACTATCGCCACCACCGGAAAGTTCGTTCCGCTCACGCACCCGGCAGGCGATGACGATGCCGGCGAGGGGTTCCGCGTTTGCGGCTTCAAGAACGGCAAGCGGGTGTACCGGCTGCAGTCGAGGTGCTTTTTTTTGGAATCTCGTTCTGCTTTTCGTCCCCTTCTCGTTCCTCCCCCTTCGACACCACGCTCTTGGCAGCTAACAGAGCCAGCTTCCTCAAACGCCTCCAGACGTCCGTGGTCAAGACAGGCGTCGGCCTCTCCTACCTGGACCTGGCGTCGATGCTGCCGCCCAAGGTCGTGACCGTGCCGGCAGCGGCGGACCCGGCGGCGGCGTCCGAGGTCTCGCAGCTGAGCACCGACGTCGGGAAGCTGTCCATCGCCCACCCTGACGCTTCCGGCACAGCGTCGTCCCCAGAGCCCGCCTTCGTGCCCTCGCCCTCGCCTTCGCCCTCGCCCTCGCCATCGCCGGTTCTCGAGGTCAATGGCTGCTTCGCCATCCGCTCCTCGGCCCTCGGCGGCCTCGGCTCGTTTGCGCTGCGCAGCCTGGAGCGCGGCGAGCACATCCTGGTCGAGCGGCCGCTGCTGCGCACCAACCTGTTCCACCTCGCGCACGAGCTCGACAAGCTGGCGCCCGAGCAGCGCGCCGCGTTCGACGCGCTGACGGGCCACCACCCGGACCCGCGCGCGTCTGCAGCGGAGCGCATCTGGACGGCCAACACGTTTGTGGCGGGCTCGCTCGAGGGCGTCTTTGCGCTGGCCTCGCGCTTCAACCACGCATGCACGCCCCGCAACAACGTGGGCTACCGCTACGACCGGCGCCACAACGTGCTGGTCATGACGGCCATCACGCGCATCGCGGCCGGCGCCGAGCTGCTCATCACCTACGGCAAGACGCCGCACATGCTGTTCCAGCGCTTCGGCTTCCGGTGCACCTGCGGCGCGTGCGCCGGCTTCACGGAGGACATGGCGCAGAAGTACTACGACAAGACGTGGTCGGGGGCATGAGGCGGTGGAGGGAGGGGGGGGAGCCTGGTTCTCCCTTTTTCTTCTTCTTTTGTTCTTCTTATCATCCCCCACCTCGCCGTCCATCTCGCCTCGAAATATGACCGCATATGGATAGAGTCGACGGGAAGATAGCTCTCTTACAATCCTTCATAGAATCAAGAACCAATCCAATGCAAGTCCAGTCCTGTGTGCAACGGGCGCGATTCCATTCCTTGCCTAGCTCGTTGCTCCTTTACCATTCCCTTTTGTTCTGCCGCTTGGATGATGTCATTCCTATCAGGAAGCTGTCCCTTCGTCGGGCGTCAAGACCTCGGATGGAACGTGGGATGCTATTTGGGGAATCCCTTGGAGCCTAAGAAGTGAGATTGCATCTGCCGCTTTCCAGCGCCTTGTCAGCTTTTGTTGTCAGCTTTTGCGTCCTTTCTTTTATGGTTCCCCGTCGCCGTCCTCCACAGCTCTGCCTCAAACTCGCTCAAACACTTCTCTATCTCTCGCACTCCCTCACTCTCTCTCTCACTCGGTCAACCTCTCTTCGTGCCGACCACCATGTCCTTCGCAGCTTCGGCCACGTCCACGTCGGCGACCTTGAGCACCGCCCAGATCGCCTCGGTCTTTCTGAGCGCGGCCGCCGCGGGCGGCAACCTGGGCCTATCGGTGTTCCTCATTCCGCGGCTGCTCGAGTCGCCCACGGGCCTCATGCTGCGCCAGTGGCAGCGCATGTACGACACGGGCAAGTTTGTGATTCCCGGCTCCGCCACGGCGGCGGCCCTGGCCTTCACCTTTGTGTACAGCGCCACCAAGCGCAGCCTTGCATCGTCGCACGTTCTGGTGGCCAGCAAGATGCCGCTCGTGGCGGCCGGCTTGTGCGTGGCCATCATTCCGTATACGCTGCTGATCTTGAAGCCGACGAACCAGCAGCTGTCTGGGCTTGCCGCCGTCGCCGAGGCCGACGTGCTCATCAGCGACGCCGACCGCGCGGCCGGCGGCGGCGTCACCTACACGGCGCAGGAGGAGGCCTCGGCCAAGGAGCTGATGGACCGCTGGGGCACGCTGAACCTGGGCCGGTTCCTGCTACTGAGCGCCGGCTCCATCGTCGGTCTGGCGACGTACCTCTAGGTCAGGGGCGGGGACCTACGAAAAGGTTCCGGTACAAGATGCCAGACGGGAGAGGCAATTTAAACTTGTGGACGATCTAGGGAGGAGGAGACGTATTGCAAGAGGCAGTGGCCTTATTTTAATTTAATTGAGCGAAACGGACAGAATGGCACACTATATGGAATATGGATAGCCCAGCAAAAGACTCTACTTTTAACTTGGTCCTAGGAAGAAGACATCCTGGCAGGAAGTGAACAACAAGACGGAATTAAAGAAAGCTAGAATGTCACCAGAACGTGAGACGAACAAGGCTCCGGATACAGACAGTGCAGAGAAGGGAACGGAGCGAGGTACTCGATCTCTCCAAGTGGCCAGGGAGGGGACGCTGCAACTAGGCCGTAAAGAACTGGCGGAGGAGGCAGCATCGGAAGACGTCGAACAAGGATGCGTCAAAAGATGAAGAGAGAGGCACTCATACGGGCATAAATAACAATGCTCCCTGTTGTTTTGTGTAATGTACCTGAAAACTCAAACTGCCCTTTGCTAAGACTGCCAACAAAGAAAACAAGAAACGCAAAGGGAAAAAGAGGAAAGAAAAGAAGAGGGGCACAAAAGTACATCCCTCCCCTGCAGAGAAACAACATGTGCGCTATGAGGACGCTTTTCTCACGGAATGCAGAAATCAATCCAGCTCCCGAGGTAGTCCAGCCGGTTCGTCGACAACTCCTCCTTCTTGAAGATCGCCTCGAACTCCTCGTAGTTCAGCCGGCCCCAGCCGCCACGCGCAGTCGCCTCCTGCTCCGCCAGGTCCAGCTGCTTCCACTCGAGCAGCGTCGACCGCGGAATGATTGGCGGCGCCGCCGCCGCCTCCTCTTGGCCGTCTTCTTCGTTGCCGTCATTGTCGACCTTGCCATCCGTGCTGTCGGGCTCCGCTTTTTCCTTGCCCTTACTGGCACCCTTTTCCATCATCACTTCTTGCGGAGGTGCTTCCGTGTCGTTGCTGTCGTCATTATCGACGTAGTCCTTAACTGTCGCCGACAGGTTCCGTGCCCGTGCCGAGGCCGAGGCCGCGACGTCCTCTCTGGGTGGCGTTACTGCGCCCGGCGAGCTGTGTCCCTCAGAGCTCGTCGCTACAGTTGCTGCCGTTGATACGGCCGCCAAAGACGCCTCCTGGGCCTGGACGAGAGCCGCATACTCGGCCTCCGTGCTGGGACGGAACTGAGGCAGCGTGATATCTCTGTGTCCATCTGCGGCCGCAGCAGCCACGAGCGAGATTTCGGGGACGTCGTCGAGGGCAACGACAGGAGAGTCTCCAGCAGCCACTGCTGCTTCTTCGCCATCATCATCTGTGTGCGCTGCTGGGGGCGTGGCTTTTGATGCTGCCTCTTCACCGTCGTCGGCTCCACCTGCGCCACGGTCTTGGGTGTCGATCAGGTCCTCCACAGCTGTGGTTTCACTTTCGGCTGCCTCCAGCGCCGCCTCCTGCGTCGCTGCTACGCCCCCCGAAGGGCCCCCATCGCCAGCCTCTGGGCCGAGGACAACCTCACACCCAAACTGGCCAAGCAGCTCTTCCAGACTCTGAACGGTGTCGGGTTTCTGCTCGCCATTCGAGTCGAACAATGATCCCCACCACGGGGTTGGCTGGCCAGTTGCCGCAGCACCGGCTGGGGATCCGTCCGCACAGTTGTCCACATCAATGGACTCGAAGAGGTGGCGGTACTTGTCGCGGTCTTCCTTGGACTCCTCGGCAGCCACAATCAGGTCCTCCTTTTTCAGGAACAGGATGTTGAGTAGCTCGTTGAATGCCTGCTGCATGACCTGGTATAGGATCTCACGCCCAGCATCGCGCTCTGCCTCGGGCACTTCGGTGCTTCTGCCGCCCCCTCCCCTAGGCTCGGGCAGCACCGTGTGTGCGGATGACGGCGGGCTCTGCTGGTTTCCGTTCTCATCTTCTTCCTCGCCCCCTTGTGCAAATCGCACCTTAGAAGACGGCGCCGATGACGGCTCACCGCCGCCACCAGAGGCAAGGATGCCAGCCTCCTCCTTCCAGCCGCTTGGCGCAGTTGCGCCCTCTTCTTCGTCTAGGTAGAAGTGGCGGCGCATCCACCGGTTGAGCATTTTGCGGCGAGTCGCGGTTTTGGCCGTACGAAGCTGATGCGCCCTCATGAACGCTTCTGAGTGGGCGCGCAGCTGACCGAGCGTTGGGGGATAACGTGGGTGGAACTGAATCCGGTCGTTGCTGCCAGACGCATACAGCTGCTCCTCCAGGTGGCTGTCTAGCGTCGAGATGCCCTCTCCGGATATGTGGGCGCCGCCATTAGCGGTGCCGCCTCCCCGTGCACTTGTGCCAGCATGTGCGCTCGCTCTTTGCGCCGGTGGGGCGGGAGCGAACACGGAGGCCGCAGAGGCAGGCGTAGTTGTTGCTTCATCTGCCGCCTCTTGCTCCACTGCCGTCGCTACCGACGCCGTGACCTCTTCCACCGGCGCTTGCTCCTGAGCAGCAGCAGCACCGGCAGTGGCGGTGCCGCCTGTGGTGGATAAGGACTGCGCTGGAGCAGTAGCAGCTTCTGCAGGAGCGTCTGTGCTCCACTGCAGGATGCCATCGCCGTCCTCGTTCTCGTTGTCTGCGCTGGAGACAAAGATGTCGTCATTCAGGTTGGAAGGATCGGTGTGCCCCAAAAGAAGCGGCGGAAGGCCATGCACGGTTGCAGGCGGGTTCAGGAGAGCATCCCAGTAGTTCGTCTCGGCTCCTTCTTCCGAGTCTTCATCGTTGCCGACTCTGCCGTTCCCGCCAGGCACAGACGTGCTCTCAACGAATACGCCAGGCCGCTGCGCAACCCTGCCGGACTCAGTAAACAGGCGCGACAGGATATCTTCACGGCCGGACATGTCAGGGCTGTCTTCAGCGACCACTCCAGCAGCGCTGTCCGCCACGACCACATCGCCCGTTTCGTTGTTGATGAACTTGCCCAGGAGCATGCGATGCATGTCGGCCTGGGGTACGCGACCTTCGCGGCCAAAGAGACTGCTGAGAGGCTGGCGGCCGCCGACGAGTTGGTGCGTTTCGGCACTGCTCATGACCTGGTCGTCGAGGCCCTCAAGGATGTCCTTATGCATCTGCTTGTAGAGCACGTAGTATGCACGGAAGAAGCGTAGGAAATCGCGCCGGCTGACGAGACCGTCGCGGTCGGTGTCGTAGCCATCGAAGATCTTGCGCAGCTTGTCCTTGCGCTTGCGGTACGACAGGCCGTGCAGAAACTCGGAAAATCCAATCAGGTCGTCGTTGTTGGTGTCGTAAAAGGCAAACATGCGGTCGTGGATCAGGTTGGGCGCAGCGTGCCGATAGCCGCCAGAGGGCACCAGACAACGCTCAAACGTCTTGCGGTCCATTGCCAGGTACAGCTCGTCGGGATCCTCGCGCCATTCTGTGTTCGCCATGTAGGTCCACTGCTCCCAGAACGCATCCAGCTCCTGGCGTTCGAAGCCCGTCTCGCGCGACAGCCGCGTGATCAGGCTCTTGCTCAGGCTGCGGATGCGGGAATCAGGGTCGCCGGGATACCATACGGGCTGCATCTGGCGCGGGCCGAACGGCGGCGCGGGCACCTTGACTTTGTAGAAGATGTGTGTTTTGATGTGGAGGCCCTGGGACTCGCACGTCTCGCAGAGGTCGAAGTCGGCGCAGTTGGCGCAGCGGTACCGGATGCCGCGAATGGGCACGATGCCGCACGCATTGCACGCACAGCCCCGATGCACATAGGCGCTGCGGCGGGCGTTGTCTTCGGACACCCGGAATAGCAAGCTCACAATGTTCTGCCCGGCGCGGTGGACCACGGTGGACTGCGCCATGTCGTCCAGCCAGCGCTCGTCCATGTCGCCGCCGTCGACGACCGTCTCGGCATGGTCCTCCCCGCCATTGATGGGCAGCACGTTGTCGATGGCCGCGTTCTCGTCAGCGACCAAGGTTCCGTCATTGTGGGCCGCGCGGGAGTCGTGTCCGGTTCCGTTAGGTCCGTCGGCAAACGAGGCACGTCGTGTCCGCCGAAGGGCGTTGCGTCGATGGAGGCCGCCACCAGCGCGATCCACGGGTCCCGAGCGGCTCTGCCGCCAGCTCTGGAAAAGGATGCCCGCGCCAACGGAGACGACGGCCGTGGTTGTGACGAGGGCGACGGCGATAAGGCGAGGCCGTGCAAGGCTTGCGACGCCCGAGCCCGAGCCCGCCGAATCCATCTGCGCGCGCGGCCAGGGGCTGCTGGGAGCTGTCTGTTGGTTATGGTCGGGCCGCAGCTGTGCCGAAGGACATTGTCGTCGGCGATTGTAGAGTGGCGATGCTGTGAATGAAGGTCCAAGCCGAGCACCAAAAGAAGGAGAGATGAGGCTGGACACGGAAATTGAGAGGAAGCTGTGGCAAGCTCCTTCAGGCAGGCACCACGGCCAAGCTAGCAAAAGGCAGCTTTGATTATGTAACATACAGTGGGCCCGGCAGCCGCCAACGAGCACTTGTCAGAGATCAGCCTCGGTCCCCTCCCGCGCCAACAGGCAGGCACGCCCGGCCCAGTTCAGGGTCCCCTCCTTCCCTGATCTGTCAGCCGGCGTTAACATCGAGACGCCCTCGCGGAAGGCACTACGGAGCCTACGGAGCTTACGGAGCCTACAGGCGGCACTTTCCCGCACTTTCCCGCTAGAATCTTCTGCCTTGGTTTTTTATGGGGGCAGGAAAACATTGATTCCGCATCCCTCGCCCGAGGCCGTAACGTTATAAACTCCCCGCCCCGACTGCCTTCTGCCCTTGCGCCATTCCCTCAGAAGCCTTCCCGCAGCCTCAACCACACATCGCCACGCTGTTTTCCTCATTTTCTCGGCGCACCCTACGAACGGGTGTCTCTGGCCTCTGGATTGCTGCCCTTTCCACCACATCGACCAAGACAGCTCCGTCACCGGAACTGCACCACCTGAGCGCCAGGACCATGCATACCAAGGTAGTCGGTACGTGTTTCGGGAGGCACGCGGCGTGCATCTTTGTTGTTTGGGCGTCTGTCTGCTGTCTGCTGTCTGCTGTCTGCTGTCTGCTGTTGCCGAGACGAGTTTGTTTGACTGACCACCGCCCGCTAGTTATCGGCTCCGGGCCTGCCGCCCACACGGCCGCCATCTACCTGGCCCGTGCCAACCTGAAGCGTAAGGACATCCCCCCCCTCGTTCTCTGCCTTTCCGTGGGCTGTTGTGGGCACAGACCTCATGATCACACGCTCACTCAACAGCCGTTCTCTACGAGGGCTTCATGGCCAACGGCGTTGCGGCGGGCGGCCAGCTGACGACCACGACCGAGATTGAAAACTTCCCGGGCTTCCCCGACGGCATCATGGGCGGCGAGCTCATGGAGCACATGCGCAAGCAGTCGGTCAAGTTCGGCACCGAGGTCATCTCCGAGACGGTTGCGCACCTGGACCTGTCGTCGCGGCCCTTCAAGTACGCCACCGAGTGGGCGCCCGACGACTTTCACACGGCCGACGCCGTCATTGTGGCCACAGGCGCCTCGGCCCGGCGCCTGGGCCTGGTCGGCGAGGACAAGTACTGGCAGAGCGGCGTCTCGGCGTGCGCGGTGTGCGACGGTGCGGTGCCCATCTTCCGCGACAAGCACCTCGTGGTGATTGGCGGCGGCGACTCGGCGGCGGAGGAGGCCATGTTCCTGACCAAGTACGCGAGCCACGTCACGGTGCTGGTGCGGCGCGACAAGCTGCGGGCGAGCAACATCATGGCGAAGCGACTGCTGGCACACAAGAAGGTCACGGTGCGATGGAACTCGGTGGGCGTCGAGGTCAAGGGCGACGACAAGGGCCTGATGAACGAGCTCGTCGTGCGCGACACGCAGACGGGCGCCGAGGAGACGCTGGCTGCCAACGGGCTGTTCTACGCCGTCGGCCACGATCCGGCGACGGCGCTCGTTAAGGGACAGATTGAGACAGATGCCGAGGGCTACATTGTGACGAAGCCGGGCACGCCGCTGACCAACGTTGTGGGCGTGTTTGCGGCCGGCGATGTCCAAGACAAGCGGTACCGCCAGGCCATCACCAGTGCGGGTACGGGTTGCATGGCGGCGTTGGAGGCCGAGAAGTACCTGGCTGAGCTGGAGGACGAGGAGGAGGCAAGCAAGAGCAGCCTGTAAGCAGGCTGTGTTCAGCCCCCTTTTCGGTGTCTTGCCTTCTTGGTCTGCGTAGACCCGTGTTATTTATGTCTAGACAAATAGAAGAGCATAGGAGTGTTTCCTCCTTGAGTGTCTCTTGATTTTTAGTTTTGTTTGAAGATTGCGGCCGTAAAGTTTTGGCAAACAGGAAACAAGCTGGGTCTGGGAAACATATGGCATAGAAAACAATAAATAAATAAAATAGTAAGATCAAGCAGAGCGCCAGCCTGCCTAGTCGTTAGATGCCCCCCTGCTGTCTGTCTCTCCCATATTTTCCATTGCGCTGTTCGCCCCCTTCCTACAAGAAATGAAACCCGAAATACTACCCCCCCCCCTAAAAAGAAACGGGTACCCTTAACCAGTCGTAAAATAAACCACGCCGTTTTTTCTCTTCTCCTCAGCTGTCTTCCTGCCCGTTCTTTCACAAATTCTCGCCCATGGCCTCCAGCAGAGCCTGCGCCGTGTCCCGCTCGCCCTCGCGGAGCTCCGGGCCGTCATCGTAGCAGGAGGGCTCGATCCATTCGTCGCCATCGACCGCGTCGCCGTGGCCGCGGCCAGCCCTGTCACGCTTCATGGCAGCTGCAGGCACGGTCCTGCTGCCACTGGTGGTGGTCCTGCCACCATGCTGATGGCCGTGGTGGCTATGATGGTGGTGGTGGCTGTGGCCGTCATCGAAATCAGTCGCGGTCGCGCCGGGACCGGCATTGGCCGCTGTATTGTTGTTGCCGTTGCTGCTGTTGCCGTTCTCGTCGTTGCCAAACGTGTAGGCATCGAGCATAGCAGCGTCGTTCTGCTGCTGCTGCTGCTGCTGCTGATGCTGCTCCTCAGGCGAGTTGGTGGCGTCGCTGGTGCCCCCGGCCGACTCCGGCGACATCTCCTCGTCGGACGACGGCAGCTGCGTGATGATGCCCGACGTGATGGGCGCCGGGAACGCCATGTCCATGTCCATGTCCATGTCGAGCTCCAGGTTCATGTCCATACCCATGGCCATGCCCATGCTCATGGCGAGATGGTGCGGCGCAAGCATGAACGCGGCCGAATAGTCGTTGGCAAACTCGCCCAGGCCGACCGGCGTGGCCGAACTGCCATAGAACCCACCACCGCCGCCGCCGCCCGTTGCTGCCATGACAGACGCCGCCGCAGACGGGTCGTCCATCATGACGCCGGTTGGGGCGACAGAGGCGGCAGCAGCCGCAGCAGCAGCAGTAGCAGAAGGAGCATGAGTGGAAGGAGGGGCAGCCGTCTGGGGCGCAACGGAGGTATCGTTGATGCCATTCGCTGTGCCGTTGTTGCCCGGCATGCTGGTTGGCGGCAACAGGACGGCGGCTGTCGTCTCGTGACCGCCGTCCATGCGGCCGAGGTGGGCAGACTGGCCATTGGCATTGGCGCCGTTGTTCGCGTTGCTCATCTGGGGAGCGTTGTCGACGCCATTGCCGTCCTTGTCGTAGCCGAGACGCAGGCCGCTGCGGGCGGGCCCGAACCCGGCGGTAAACAAGCCCCGCAGGCCGACGGGGAAGTCACGCTCCTCGGGCATGCGGTTCTTGCTCAGGGCCAGGTCCATGGTCAGTGCGAGGCGCAGGTACCACGACGGGTTGGAGGCCAGGATGTCGGTCCAGTCCGAGATGCCGCTGCTGCCGCCGCCGCCGCCACCACCGTAGTCGTTGCCGTTGCTGCTGCTGTGTGCGGCGCTGCCGTTGCTGCCGCTGCTGCCGGAAGCGCCCGCCGGCCCGTGGATCTGGGCCAGGTTGACAATGTGCCGAATGGTCTCGCTGACCCAGTCGACGCCGTCATACTGCGGCTGGTACGTCTTCATAGCCTCGATCAGGATGTTGAGACGGTGCTGCTTGAGCGCGGAGCTGGCCGACGTCGGTCCGGAGCTGTCGGAGGAGCCGCTGCGGATGCTGCCGCCGTTGCCGTCTCCATTGACGTCGCTGGCGGGCGTGTTGACGTTGTAGGCGTTGGCGTGGGTGTTGCTCTGTCCTGCGCCGCCGGAGCCGCCACCGTTGTTCGTCTGTGCGGCCGCCGACGCCGAAAGCTTCACGTCGAGAATGTGCAGGAACAGGGGCAGCGCCGTGCAGGCGACGGCGCTGATGGGCAGCCAGCGGGCGAGGCGCAGCTGGATGAGCTCCTTGAGGCACTCGGTGACGCCGGAGGCAGCATCCTGCAGCTCGTAGCGGTTCTCGTAGATGGCGGGCACGGCCTTGTAGTTGCTGTCGAGGTTGTTGCCGCCGGCGCTGCCAAATCCATTTGCAAAGGCGCCCGGTGCGGCGTTGGCAACGGCAATTTGGAGGACCTCGTGGTGGCACAGGGCGACGCGCGACGAGTGGTAGTACATGTACATGAGGTTGGTGTACAGGATGACGGAGTCGTGGTAGAACTCGCGACTGCCGTTGGCAAGCCGGGCCATACCGCCGTCGCCGCCGCCGTGGCGGTGGTTGTGGTGGCGTTGGTGTTGGTTTCCGCTGCCGCCGCCCGGCGTTCTGCCGCCCGCGCCGCCACCGCCACCGCCATTACTGCTGCCACCAAACATGGGGAAGGTGAGGGCGACGTCCTTGTACCAGCGGCGCAGCTCAATCTTGCACTGGCGCATGCGGCCGGTGTCGCTGTCGGCCATCTGTCGGCTCCAGCCCGGGGTGTCGTCCTGGGGGAAGACGAGGGTGAGGATGTCGGTGAGGACGACGCACAGCTCGACGACGTGGATGAGGATCTCGATGAGGCACGACTTGGTGCCCGGGTTGTAGACGCGGCTGCGCTCGATCTCGTCGGCGAGGTCGGCGCGCGTCAGCGGGGGGTTGGCCTCGAGGTCGAAGTGGGCGCGGGTGATCTGAATGCTGCGGCGCACGCCCAGGCCCATGACGCGGTCGCGGATGATGCAGCACCACCACAGGCGCTTGAGGGCGTTGGCGCGGCGGCTCTCGGGCGGCAGGATGGCATAGTGGTGGGCCTCGGCGAGCTTGGCCTGCTGGATGGCGGTGCACAGCCAGGCGGTGTTGGCGTTCTTGGCGCCGGGGTGGCTCGAGGGCGACCAGAAGCTGAGCAGCAGGGCGGCCTGGGCGATGGCGGCGGCCGACGACTCGGTCTCAAAGTCGAACAGCAGCTTGGCGCGGCGGTAGAGCGCGGCGCGGGCGGCGCGGATCGTGGGGAAGCCCAGCGCGCGGATACTGTTGCGCGACACAAAGTTGCACGTCGAGAACAGCACCGCCTGGAACACGAGCAGCGACATGCGGCCGGCCGGCGGCACGCTGCCGACGGCCTGCTGGCAGTACAGCTCCCAGAAGTCGCCCTCGTTGAAGAGCGGCAGCAGCGGGTGCACGTGCAAGAAATACTGCTGGACGAACTCGTCGAGGATCGAGCGTGTCGGAAGGCGCAGGCATCCCTGCAGCTCCAGGTAGTTGACGTCCTGCGGCAGGATGCGCGACAGGTTGCTGATGGCGAGGAACGGGTAGTACGAGTACGTGATGTCGGCGCTCATGTTGAGGCCCTGCTCGGCGGCCCAGGGGGCGCTGCCGCCACCGCCAACACCGCCAACGCCTGCACCGGCGGACGAAGCGAGAAAGTCGGCGGCAACGGCGGCGCCACCGCCGCCGACGTAGCTGGGAGCACGTGCGTATCCGCCGGTGTAGCTATTGTCGTCGTGGAGGCTGCTGCTGTTGTTGTTGTAGTTGTTGAAGTTGCCGTACTGGTTTGGTTGGCTCCGGTGCGACTTGTGGTGCTGCTGTTCCGGTTGGGGATGCTGGTGGTTGGGGTTGGGGTCCTGGGGCTCGGCGTGCATTCGGGGAAGGCCGTCCACGCTGTCCTGGACCGTCATGGACGGCGAGTTGTGCGCTGGCTCGGTTACGTGCTGCTGCTGCTGCTGCTGAGGAGGCTCACTGTCCCGCGCGGCCGATGGCGAGCCTTTGATGGAGACTGTGCGGTGCCGGGATGTGGCGTCAGAGTGTGGTGAACCGTGCTGGTGGGTGTGGGCGTGTGATTGTGCGTAGGGGTGAGCGTGAGGCTGGCTATGGCTGTGGCTGTGGCCATGGCTGTGGTGATGTGTGTGCTGGTGCTGGTGCTGGTGCTGGTGCTGGTGCTGCCCGTTGGCGAGACCATGTTGGCCTGCGTCTACTGCAGCTGCCGCTTCTGCTGGATCGTGGCTGTGGTTGTGGCCGTCGTCGCCTGCTGGTATGCCATTCGGCGGCTGCGGATACTGGGGTTGACCGGCGGACACTGCAACACCTTCAGAAGCCGCAGTGGCATCAGTCACCGGGGGCGCAGCCGAGCTGCCGGCTGTGGGGGCGGTCGCCGCGGCGG
Source organism: Ophiostoma pallidulum (assembly GCA_019925425.1). Lineage (NCBI taxonomy): Eukaryota > Fungi > Ascomycota > Sordariomycetes > Ophiostomatales > Ophiostomataceae > Ophiostoma > Ophiostoma pallidulum. The sequence goes on along the minus strand of JADHKO010000088.1, from coordinate 6,716 downwards.
CCGGTCTCTGGGATTTGCGTCTGGAGACGTGTCAGGAGTGACGAGCTGGAAGGGGGTTTCGACGGGGGAGTTGACTTACAACCGCGAGGCACGGCCCGTGACGACGCAAGTCTCGCTGTCGAGATAGCAGTTCATGCACGGGCGGCCGCGCTGGGACACGTCGCACCGGACCTTGCGGGCGCGGCATGAGAGGCAGGCCTTGGGTGCGCGCTTGCGGACCTTGTTTGGGTTCTTGACGCGTGCCGATGCGGCGGCAGCTTGGACATCTGGGGCCATTGGGGCCATTGTTGCCATTGCGGCCATTGTGGCCATGATGTTTGTTTTGAGGCCGGAGTGGTGAAGGCTGTATCCGGGGGGGAGGTTGTTGAGAGGGCTCTCTTGTATCTTACGAGAAGCCGTTGAAGTTTGATTCGGCAGCGGCTGAGTAGTACCGTGGGGAAAAAAGAACGAATCGGACGCCTCTCGCTCGTCTTCTTCAAGCAAACAGGCCACAGGGGAAACTAGAGGAACACAAAGACCCCCCAGAAGTAGAAGACCAAAAACAACAAAAAACCACGACGTCAGAATAGCAAGAGGAAAGAAGAGAAAAGGGGGGATGAGCGGGGAGAAGGGCAAGCAAAACAAAAGACAAGGAGAGGTAAAAAACACGGCCGGCAAGGGTGGGGGATGGGGGGGTTTCGTGAAAGGGGCGCGGATACAGACGGCCTCTGAAGAACGGGGTGGGAAGCGAACAATAATACGGGGGAGGACCGTTTTGGCATGCAGAGGCGTGGCAAAAGGGACAGGGCCGGAGAATGACTGGAGAGTTCGGAGTATGGGGGTCGGCGGGTCTTGGCATGCGTGGAGCAGAGGCAAGGGCGTCGACGGGGATAGAAGTCCGAGTCTTGAGCCTTTCTACAAGAACGAGTACGAGTATGCTTACAAGGCTTTTTTTTTTCACTTTTCACAGGGATGCGTGGTTGGTTTGGGTTGGCTTCATAGGATCTTCCCCACTCGCGTCTCGCTCTTGACGACAAAACGAAGTCCGGGGTGTGTGGGACAGGAACTGGGGGGAGGATTCGGGGGCGCCCAGGAAAGAAAAAAAAGGCGTGAAGAGGAAGAGGAGGGCAGGAAAAGATGGGGCGGTGGATCGCATGGCAGCGGTTTCGTGGAGATGCAATGTAGTCTTTGTCCACTTTTCGAGTCTGCAGACCTCTTTGCCCATGGCCACTAGCGAGCAGTAGTTGGGCAAGGAGTTGCAACGGAGGCAAGGTATCATGCTGGGGAGGCAGAAGGATTGGGGTTCCAGACGTTGGGGAGCTTCGAGTTGAGGAGGGTTGTCGAGGGTTGTGGATAGTTGTCAACTGCCACGGTTTACAAGTCCGAGACCGGCTGACGGCGGACGCAGGAATCAAAAGAAAAGACTGGCAATCCGCAACCAGCATCGTTGGACATTCTGAAAGGCCAATGGCCCGGCTGTGTCTTAAAAGACGCGCAGGACTCGGCGGAGCGTTACTTGACCACGAACCAACAATGACACAGGGCAGCAGGGAAAGGATCATTAGCCCAGGAATCGTGGCAGATAAGCCATGAGTGCTGCTGGTACGAGTCATGAATGGCGACGTCGCTAAAATAACAGACCAAGATTCATAAATTACGCTGTCCTTGCAGCAGGGGGAAGTGCTTTTCCGGCGCCTTGGACACTACGCGGAAAAGCAAAAAGCGAAAGATTCTCGACTATCAAGGCGGTGTTCGGCAATATGTTCGGCAATAGCTTAGCCATGGCCGGCAATTTCCCAGAGGACGACTAACACGACGAGCAGATTTCCTCTTTTGACGGCCTGTTGTCTTTTCTTCTTCTTCTTCTTCTTCTTCCCCCTCCTCCTCCTTTCTCTCATTTTTGTCCCTCCCCTTTCTTCGAGTAAGTATGCTTCTTTCCTCCTTTCCGTCCTCCTCCAACCTCATCAGCCACGTCCCATCACACGCGCCCCCGTCGCCACCACCAAACGACCCAAAGCTGGGGACGGGTGGGGGGCCTCCCCGGCCGGGGGAGCATGAGGCATGGTTTCTGGGTCCAGGAGGCGAACTGTGGAACTTCTTAGCAATAGTGGGAAATGGTCGATGGGTCCCCATCCCTGGGGAGCGCCTCGAGACTACTCCGTAGCTACCGTCGACTCGTCCCCATTTTGCATTTCCAAATCATTAGACCAGATGCCCCTTCTCTCCTCGTACGAGGGACACTACTTTGGTTTTTCTCTGGGGATCTTTTCTTCTTGTTTACAATGGCCCATTCAGGCACATTCTCTTTCCCAGGTTGCCTTCATCGGCTTGTGAAAGACACGTCAAGACGATCTCCGGAGCACGAGCAGGTCTCTTCGTCTCACATTCTTGGCCGCCGGTCCCCCACGCTTCCTTCCCGCGTGGACAGGCACACGGTACCCAAGGTGTCTCGCCCGCTCTTCAGGACCAACAACACAGAAGGCGAGCTTCGGCGGACAGGTCACATACCCACCGTGTTGCGAACGCGTCCGCGGGCTACCGAAGACAACAGCAATCGTAAAGGAGACACCCTGTAGCCAAATGACTTTGAAGAGGGAGAGGAGTCACATCGAATGTCTCTCGTCCCGGCAGCCATACACAGGCCTGTCGTCTTCAAACTTCAAACGCGAGGTTACCACCCCCTGTCTCCTGTCGCCCGGGAAGTGGAATGGAATCGTGTTTCGCTGTTACCGCCCTCGCGGCACAGCAGCAGCAGCTACCCCAAGGAGAGCCTCATATGTTCCCACTTTCCCCAACTTTTTTTTCGAAGCGGCAAGGCATCCAAGATCCCAGACCCTCCTTTTTTCTCCCATCGAGGCTGTTTGGGGAAAGGCAATGGTCGAGTGGGTCTCGTTCCATCTTTCCTCTGATGCTCTGCGCCGAACTTGCTGTGACCTAGTGTAGACATCTGCCGAGATGATGGACAGCATCATTCCTGGAGGTTGACCGGCAATGCCACGTCGAATGCCGTGTTGTTGTTCGTATTAATGTTGCTCTGGAGAGATCGGGGGCGCGGCAATACCACAGCTCGCCCTGTCAACATGTGGGAGCCTCAAATCCAAAGACACATCGGAAGACCGAGTGCAGAATCCCCGGGCGCGTCTGAGGTTCGGTGCTCCGTACATAACAGGACGCGCAATATGACACCGTGCCTTATTAGCAGGGCAGGGGAGAAAGGCGTGGACGAGCGATGTTGAACAGTCTGGATTGGTCTAGGACTATCCGGGGTAGGACTGGGGTTGCGCTGGGGTTGGACTGGGGTTGGGCCGGGCCGCGTTTTGCGGAGAAGCCTCTTCTCACGTTCCTTGATTGGGAATGTCAGGTTCGGCGAGTTGGACTGTGAGGGAAGTGCGTAGCCCTAAGGTTTTAGAGTTTCTCTGTCATGTTCTGTCGACATTGCCATGTGCAAGACAGACACTCAGGGTGCCCTGTCAAGCATAGATGAACGTCTCCCGACCAGTCCCGTTTCGATTGGACGGTGGCAGTGCCACTGAAGTGGCGGCTGTGTTCACGACGTCAAACGCTACAGTGGTTCGTTTGACTGCTTGGCACCTGTTCCTGATAGCCGGTCGCTTCGAGAAGCGGAATCGAAGGAGAGGACCAACATAGAGATAGATGAAGGGCCGTGGACGCTGCGACGCATGTATATATTTCTCAATGAAAAATTGGGCAATGCGGATATGTGACATGTCGTCTCTTTGTTGGGCCCCATGCCGCCGAATTTGATATCTGACGTCGCGGCACGACAGCCGACGCGCCGCAATAGGGTCGAAGTTGAATGCAAGACAGCCGGGCTACCAGTTTGGGCAAACCGAGGCAAACCCCCCGCCAGGATAACGAGGTTGCAACGCTGCAAAGGCCGCACATTATGCTTGCCAGGGAGGGGGAGGGCCAGGAGGCCAGGGAATTCCAACTTTTGGGCCAATGGTCGCCCGCCAGCTGAGAAAAGAAGACGGCAAGAGGGGGAGAGAACAGTGGATAAGAGATGCGATGCACTTGTCACGTCTTACACCCCGTCCAGTCGTGAAAAAGCAGCACATTATTCCGACGTAGCATGAACCTGCCGACACACACTCTCTCGGATGCAGTGCGCCATTGGTTGGTAAACGGATGATTGGTTGGTGAAGCACATTTAATATGCACCGCGGCCAGTGACAAAGACGCGGAGACACAGGAGTGTTCCTCCGTAATGCACATCGTGCTCGGCGGCAAACACGAAAACAAAAACAGGCGTACGACGCTGCCTTGCAGCCTGCCGAACCGCCAACTGAATTTCGGAAGCGCTCGCAGCTCGAATCGTTCCTCGCCATTCGTCCTTTACCTGCCTCGTCACCCGACAGGCGTTCGTCTTTGTTCCCTTCCTTGTCCTCCCCTTTCCGCGTCCTGTCTCGCCGTCGACATATGCAATGTGTCAACCGACATTGCCTCCGCATGCAGCGCGCGCTTCAATGCTCGTATTCGTCATTGTCGACAGCGCTTGCACGGCATGTATTGGAAGTCTGGTTTGCAGCTCAAATGCGAGGCAAGGCACCACGCTGCCGGAACACGACCGGGCCAAAAGAAGGCGCAACAAGCACCTGCTCTCTTTCAAGCTGCGTCGTTGGGCTGGTTCTGCCGTCCCAGCGGCGTGTCCGGGTTCAGAAACGGCTGCGGCAGTGCAGTCGAGCAGACCTCGATGACCGGTGCTGCAGTGCGTATCAGGTTAGCCTCAGCTTCCATGCCAGCGATCACCACTCATAAAGCCTACGCAAAGCGGCACGGGAAATGCAAACAGGGGGTTCCTCACGCCTCGGGGCGGACCCCGGCCGCTCAATAATGAGCTCATTCTTGAAGATCGGTGGCTGCGCAGACGTGGCCGACAAAAGATCTCGCTTCGGGGGCTGCAGACGGCCCTTAAACAGCTTCCGGCCGCCAGGGCCACCGGGGCCGTCGCCGGCGGCGCGGTCGTTTGGATCGGTGGTGGCCATGGGGGGGGTTCACCGGCGTACAGCACCGACTTTGACGGACTCTGAGCTCCCCTGGACAGTCGGTGAATTCGGTGCAATTGGGCCCTTCACCTGAACGACACCGGAGCCGGGCAAGGCCAGGGGAAAAGTGGGATGGCCAGCAGAATAGGCGCAGCACTAACGTTTCATAGGCTGAGAGAAAAGGCTGCGGTAGTGGAAGTCGGGCAAGAAAGGGCCGAGCTAGACGATCGCGGAGAGTGCAAATTCTGAAGAAAAAAAAAGTCGAAAAGAGTCAAGAGAAATGAGGGCATCGACAGTGTAAAGTGCACGACAAAAAAAGAGGGGCGGCGGAGCGATGTGGAGACGCCACACCGATGTGGGCAAAATGACGGGGCCAAAGAGGGGGGGGGGGGGGAAAGGCTGCGTATGGCAAATGCATTTGGCGTTGTTTGCTGCACGGCGAATGTCGTGGACAAATGCCATTGCTCCTTCCCTGAAAACAGAGTAGCACTGCTGCCCCCCACCCCGACGAGCAATGGCAACAGTCCGTGTCGACCGCGCCTCCCGCTCGCCTCGAAGGAAGGAGCACGCCTGCAGCTTGCCTGGCTCCTGCCTCTCTGCATTGTCTCGAGGCTGTTTCCTGCAGCACTAAGCCGGTAATGCTACCCCATCTACCCCGTATTACCTGTGTCGCAGGCAGGTGCGCACTGGGAAGGTAGGACAGCCCACACCACGGAAGGTGGCATGGTGCTCTCTGACTGGCTGGGAGCCGGAAGGAACTGCCCCATTCGAGGTGGCTGTGGGCCCCACGTGATACCTCTCGAGCACGGCATGCTTGTTTTTTCGTGACTCTGCTGCCAATGAGAGGCAAAAGACGCAGTTTATATGGGTCGCATCGAGCCCGCCTGGCCAATGAACAGCCGCCTTGGCAGACTGCGACTCCTCTTTGCTGGTGTCGCGCCCTACGAGTACGAAGGTCTGCTTTCCAGGGAGTCACATTTTTTTCGTCTGCCTTTCTGCCCGCCGCCGGACTCCTGCTCCTTCCCCGCCCCCTCCGTGTTCGGTCGCTCTTTGCTAATTTCAGCTTCAATCCAAACAAATCGTGAACAGGATTGGAAAGAGCAACCACCCCATTCGTTTTGCATCTGCGAGCTGTCCTGCCCTGCTCCTTCCTGTCCTCTGTCCTCTGTCCTCTCATTTACCCTTAAAAAAATCCAACCTGTTCTTCTTGGCCCTGTATTCTTAACGCCCGTGCTCGGAATTCTCCGATCATCACCAACGACAAACGACATACGAGTTGTCTGCCCTCCTCACTGGCTTTTGCGCCCCCCTCCCCCTCCACCTATTGAGACAAGGCACGTCGACGCCACGGGCGCCTGCCTCCCTCTGATTCCCTACCGTCCTTTTCTCCCCCCGCCCCCCCCCCTCCTCCCCTCATTTTGTCCTGCTTTCAGGGTATCCAAGCCCTCTCGCCTCGTGTATGGATGGATCGCCACTTCTCGGGGCCGGCGGCGGTGCTTCCCTGAGCCCGACAAGCCCCGTGAGCGTTCGCAGCATCGTCGGCCTCAACGGCGCAAAGAGAAAAAGGAGCGCTGGTGGCCCTGCCAGTGCCGGCTTTGACAGCAGCCCAGGCAGCATACTCAACGACGACGACGGTGGTGAGCACTCGGAGAAAAAGCGCCAGCCCGGCGTCAAACGCGCGTGTAACGAGTGCCGCCAGCAGAAGGTGAGTCCAGCCGCCTCCAAACTGCC
>JADHKO010000087.1:65955-120101 GCA_019925425.1 Ophiostoma pallidulum | reverse complement strand
CCCTCGTCTCGTACGTCTCGCCCCCCCCCCCCCCCCCCCCCCCCTTCCCTCCTTTCCACAATGCAGGACACCCAGTCGTTGGCCGCCGGGCCGGCCGCTGCACCGCTGCACGCCCTGTCGCGCGCGTCCTCGTCCTCGTCGCTCGCCTCCTCCGCCTCCTCCGCCTCCTCGGGCGCCTCCTCGCCGGTGTCGGCTGGCGCCTCCTCGTCGCTGCGCTCCCGCCGCTCCTCCAACCTGACCATTGACCTCTCCGGCCTGCCGCCGCCGCCGCCGACGGCAACGACACCCCCCCCAGCTGCTGCTGCGGCGGCGGCGACGACCACCACCACCCCCACAAACACCCTGCTCTTCACCGGCCTCGACCACGCCGACATCTTCCGGCCCGACAACCTCGAGACCATCCGCGACCTCGTCAGCCAGTCCGCGCCCCAGGGCATCCACGCCTGGGCGCCGCTGCGGTCCTTCCACCGCATCGTCGCCTCCTTCTTCTCGGCCGGCGACGCCGCGCGCGTGCGCGCCGTCTGGGACGGCGAGCGGCTGCTGGGCTCGACCTGCCAGGTCTACTTTGGCCGCGCCACGCCGCTCGACGCCAACAAGGCCGACGCCCACCTGGCGCTGCCCGACGCCGGCAAGCTCTTCTTCATCAGCCCGCCGCCGAGCCCGCCGCACGGCTGGGCCATGCGCCTCGAGGGCGCCCCCAACAAGCAGGTGCACGCCGAGGACCTCGCCGACGCGCTGGCGCGGCTGCACCACCAGGCCACCACCGATGATGACATGGTGGCGGCGGCGGCCGACGACAGCGGCGATGTCGCGATGCGGTCGCCCGTGAGCGACGCCGGCAGCAGCGCCGCCGCCGGTGCCGCCGCCGGTGCCGCCACCGGTGCCGGCCGGAGGACAAACCGCAGCCGCAGCTCGACGCTCGTCATCTACCAGCCCGCCGAGCACAGCACCCACTCCGACCTGCCGGCGATCGCCGTCGAGGACATGACGGACGAGGGCACGGACGAGCAGCTGAACAGCGCAACCTGGGCGCTGCCGGCGTCCGCGCCCGTCGTCGAGCGGACCATCCCGGCGCACACGGCGCGGCCGCCCATCGAGCTGATGCACGATGCATAAGAGTTTCCCTTTTTTTTTTTTTCCTGCTCTGTACGATTTACACACCCGGCTTGTCGCGAGGGGACAGTAACCGTTTCTTGGCCTTTTCTTTCCATCTTGCTGCGCGTTTTTGGAGTTTACTTCTTGGCAACGGCGGCGGCCATCTCTATGGGACATCTAAAGAGTGTATTCCATCTTGTTTTTGTCATCTCGTCCTTCCGGGGAGGAAGCTTTCCTGTTTGCTGCATCGCCATAATACCTGCTGGCTTCCTCTTTTTTTTCTTTCTTTCACACTGAGCATTTCCAGGCGTTTTATTCTTGCTTTCCTGCTCAGAGGTAGATCGTTTGTGTCCTTGCATAAATAAAAGATCGAACCATCTTGTTCCGTCGGTTCCCTTCTCGAACGAGATTGATTGCCCGCCGTGTCGGATCGTCGAGAGAGCCCCCGTCCCCCCGCGCGCCCCTGGCAGATCAGCCTCGCCCGCATGCAGTTTCTAATTAGCCCGACAACAACACCTTGCGGTCTGCCTGCCGTGGGAAATTGCCAACGGGCGCACACTCGGCGCACCATGCACAGTATCGTATTATTCCTCCGACTTACGAGCACCATGCATTAGTCTACAGAGCTTTAAATCCTTCGTCTTCAGTGCGCCGCAGTAGTCCGCAGTCCGTAGTACGCAGTGCGCCCAGTGGGCCCAAGAGAGGATTCACAGGAGCGTTGCCCGAGCAAAGAAGAATTTGGGTTTCAAAAGGCGCCCGCAGGCTTTCGGTTTGTATTTCACAACCAGGGGGGGCGGCAGCATCCATAAGGGGAGCGTAGTAGACAGCAGGGCTCGATCTCAAAAACATAGAGAGAGCATACAAGAAGACAAATCCAAATCCTGGTCCCCCCCGAGTGCGACGTCGTCGTATCCATCCTCAGCAACAGAAAGAAAACAAAACAAGTAAACGCCCGAGGTCTATCCTTAGACCCTCGCCTTCTCTCCCAAAGGCGGATGAAAAAATCGGTAAAAAAAACCAGTTCAAAAACCCAAACACAAGACTGAACTGAACATGGGTGGGTATCTCCTCCTAGTTGCCTTTTCCTTTCCGTTTCCCTCTTTTGGAACGCCGGAATGCCAGTATGCAGATGCTCTAGGATAAAAACAAAAAAGGGTATGCAAGACAAGAATGGCTGCAACGCGTCATAGGGAATAGGGTCCGGAGACCAAAGACCGCCCGTAGGCTGTTGGTCTGTAGGTAAATGCAAGTTCCAGAAAGAAAACAGAAAACAGAAAACTCCAGCTGTTGGGTACATGCGCAGGTCCTTGTGTTGCTGCGAAGCTCGCCATCTTTTTGTGGCTGCATAAAAAAAAACTCCAGTTGCTGGATACAATGTGCAGGTCCTTGTGTAGCTGCATAGCTCACCATCTTTTTGTGGTGGCAGAGAAAAATAACAAAAAATTGAAAGAGAACGCCGGCATGCTGAAATGCCAGAATGCCAAAGGGGGTGTGCCCCCCGCCAAACGCCAGAGGCTGATGCAAAAAAGCTGTGACAGTTGGAAAGAAGAGGAAGAAAGCCAGACCTAGAAGCCAAACCAAACGGTCGTTGGAATGGCAAAGGTCGGAGAACAAAAACTGGCCAGCGACCAAAAATGGCGGCAAAGGCTCTAAAAATATCCGGATGTCTGGCTTCTCTCATCTTCCTCCCCCCCCTGTGTTTGGTGGTGGCGATGGGGGGGGGAGGGGTGTCGGTGGTTTTTGTTCGTTGCTGTTTTGTTGCCAAGAATGCCGATGGCAGGAGTAGAGGAAGGACACCGTGGGCGCCCAACTGAAGATCTCCGGATGTCGTGCCTCTGTCTCCCTCCCCTCCCTTCTCGGTGGTGGTGGTGGGAGAGGGAGGGGCGGGAATGCCAATGGCAAGAGTACAGGGAGGACATCGTGGGCGCCCAGCTAACCCCCCCTCTATTTCGGTGGTGGTGGGAGGGGGGGCGCTGGTGGGCTGTTGTTTTGTTGTCCAGAATGCCAGAAGCAAGAGTAGAGAGGACTGGACATCGCGGGCGCACACTGAAGATACCGGATGTCGTTTCCATCCCCCCCCTGAGGACTGGGTAGGGGGGGGAGGGAAAGGGCGCCCACTGAAGATACCGGATGTCGTTTCCATCCCCCCCCTGAGGACTGGGTGGGGGGGGAGGGAAAGGGCGCCCACTGAAGATACCGGATGTCGTCTCCATCCCCCCCCTGAGGACTGGGTAGGGGGGGGAGGGAAAGGGCGCCCACTGAAGATACCGGATGTCGTCTCCATCCCCCCCCTTGAGGACTGGGTAGGGGGGGGAGGGAAAGGGCGCACACTGAAGATACCGGATGTCGTCTCCATCCCCCCCCTTGAGGACTGGGTAGGGGGGGGAGGGAAAGGGGCGTGATTGTTGCTTTTGCTGCCCAGGATGCCAGTGGCAAGTGTAGAGGTTGGGCATCGTGGGTGCCCACTGAAGATCTCCGAATGTGGTGCTTCTCCATTCTCCAACCCCCCCCCTTCGTGGTGGTAGTGGGGGAGGGGGGGTTGAAGTCGTGCTTGTGGTTGTTGTTTGTTCAGGATGCCAATGGCAAGAACAGCGAGAGGAGGACATCGTGGAGTTCTGGGTTTTTTGGCGGTTGTCCAGAATGCCAAAGGCAAAAGGCAAAAGCAGATGAGGACTTTGTGGGCGCCCGGCTGGAACTCCCCCCCCCCCCTCTTTTTTTGATGGTGGTGTGGTGTTGGGGGAGGGGAAGCGCTGGTGGTTGTTGTTGTGGCCGGAGCAGCAGGATGCGGACATCGTGAGTTGTCGGTTGTTTGCGGGTTGCCGATATTGTTCAGAATACCGACGGCAAGACCAGCGGGAGGGGGACATCGCGGGTTTGGTGTTTTTTTTGGTGTTTTTGTTGAGTTTTTCGTTGTCCAAAATGTCAATGGCAAGAAGAGAGGAGCGGGGGGCATCGTGGGATTCCCAACTGCACGGCTGCGCGGCTGCATCACCCCAAGATGCCGCGCCGCGCCTCGCCGATGAGAAGCGAGAACAGCCGCCGCATCAGGTAGTGCTCGTTCCAGACATGGCCAGCGCGCAGCGCAAATGCATCCACAATGTCAAGGTGCCAGTTCTTAACCAGCATCGCCTCTGCATGCGTATGCACCACCTTGTTGAAGAGCACATGCGAGAGCCGGTCAAAGTCCGGCGTGTGGGGGCTGACGGGCGCCATGATGTCTGCCGCGTCCCGCTGGCGCTGCGGCACAAACCGCTCCCTGAACCGCACAGGCCCCTGCATGCGGTAGGTCTGCAGCACCGCGTTCATCTCCAGCCAGTCCTCGATCGCCCAGTCCCGCGTCGGCGGCCGCTCTATGGCCGTCGGCGGAGACCAGCGAGCGTGCACCACATTCTGCGCGGGGAGAAAGAGCGGCGTGCCAGGCACAGACCGCGGCAGCGGCCGTTGGTACGGAACCGGCAGGCTGATCTCGTGCGTGTCCGACATCATCATGTCCGACAGCTCCTGGTCCACCTCGTAGCGCCTGTTCTCTCGGCGCTCCTGCTCGATGGTGGCGGCATCCTTGGCGACCTCCTTACGGTCCCACATGCGCACGTCGCCATCTTCGTTGTAGGGCTGCGGCGCTTCCGTTGTCGGTCGGCTGGTCAGAACCGCGGGCACGCGGTTGTCGGTGTCGAGCCCAAAGTGTTCGGCAAACCGAAGGCTGGCGCTGTTCAAGCGCTCGCGTTCGGCTAGAATCTCCTCGCCTGCTGCGGCAAAGGTGCTGCTGGTAAACTCGACAACGCGGCCAGGCGTCTTTCGCTTGGTGGTGGGTCGGATGCAGGATTTTGTCGGTGACGCAGACTTGGCAGGAAGAGGCTTGAGGATTGGCGTAAGGAAGCTGGACTCTTCCTCCTGGGCGCTGCGTGATGTCGTGTTGGCGACCCAGCTTTGATCTGGTGGGGTTTGGGCTAGGGCACCCAGCTCGTCTTCAAAGAAAACGTTTGCTCTGCTAGAGCTTGCCTCGGCCCATAGCTCCTCCTCCGAGATGAGATTGTCGACGTGTTGGGAGTTAGCCTGAGCGCTCAACTCATCATGGAAAAAGAGGCCCATCCGCCCGGGCCGCCGTTGCTGCTCCGGCGCCCGCTCCGGCTCTTGCTCTGGCTCTTGCTCTAGCTCCTCCTCTTCAGCAGCCTCATCAGAGAGCACACGCGTCCGGACAGGGTCTGCAAGACGTCGAGTCTCGTCTTCAAAAAAGACATTTCCAAAGTGCCGCTCTTTGTGGATTGTCGTCATGCTAGACTTGGGGTTCGGCTGAGTGGGCACCAGGTAAGACTGCGATAGAACTCGCTTCTGCGGCGACACGAGCGAGCTTGTTGTTGTAGAGCGCTGTGTAGTCAACTGGCTGAAGCGGATTTGGCCCAGAGAGAACTTTGACTTCGGTGTGAGGCCAAGAGGTTGGTTCTCCTTGGACTGGGACATTTCAGCCACCGGAGACAGCTGGTCAGGGGATTGTTGGGTGGTATCTGGGCTGCGAGTGGCACTATGGCCAGGCGGCGATGAAGAAGCCACCTGCACCTCAGCCAGTGACTCGCTATCCGCTGTCGCCGCAGCTGGCTGGATCGGGACAGCCTGGTTGACAGGAGACGTCTCGGCTGCGCTGTCGCTCGACGAAGACGCTGCAGATGGCGTCTGGTCTCTGAATGAAGCCAAGACGCGGTTACGGATCTCGGCGGCGCGAGACAACCCCCGAGGGGTCCGACGAGGGGTTCGGTTGACTGGATTGGCTGGCAGGCTCTCCAGAGAATCTTCGTCTTCAATGATGTCGTCTTTCGTCGTTGGTGCTGGCTCTCTGAACGACACCTTCTTTGGTTCTCTCGATGCCCGTCTCGAAGACGGCGTGGACATTGCGGAGGAGAGCACCACTGGACGAGGCTGTGCGCTGGTGGGCTCTTCATCTGTAGAGGCAGATGTCTCTCTGCGTGGTGCAGCTGCGGTGGCGGTTGTGGGCGTCGGGGTGCGCGCAGCACTGCCCTGGCGTGGGCTGCTCGCCGTCACTGCGGTATCATCAACGACAGAAGGCTCGCTGAGCTCTGAGTCGGCTGTCAAGGCATAGGACGGCTTCGCCGACTGCTGTGCCACCGGGGCAGCAGAATGCTGTGCCTGTGTTGCTGCCTTCTTGCGTGCTTCGTTTCGACGCTCATGCTCGACGATTCGCCGCATGGCCAGTTGCCGGCTCTGCTCATTGAACTGGACGTTGTGTTCAGATGTTGGGGGCAGCTCTTGTGGGAGCGCAACTGGAGACGAAAAGAAGTCGTCCAGAATGAACTGACCGGCCGGGCGCGGCGGATTCTTAATCAGCGATGCTTGCTCGGACTCGTTCCCAACATTCGAGAGAGAAAGGTCGTCTAAGGTGTTGTCGAAGAGGGCCCGCTGTCTCAAATGAGAGGTCGCAAAGCCTCGCCTCCTGTTGCTTCGCGGGTCTGCCTCCTGAATGCGGGCGATTCGCATATCGTGGATAGGAGCGAAGGCAGAAGTGTGGATCGAATTTGCAGGAGGAGAGCTTGCCTCGGGCTCTTTCGCGGACACCCGGGTGGTACGGTCGGCCTCGATGGCCCAGATATCAACGTCGTCGTCAACAGACCCCAAGCCCTCGGAGTCCAGCGCTTGTTCATGGCCGCGCAAGACAGCAGGCGTCATCTGAGGGATGTCATTAACATACATATCTTCTGGCACTTGAGTAGTCTGGACTCGGCTCTCCTCAGCGCGGGCTTCGACATCTCTCCCCTCTCCAGAGATATCGTTGATCATTCCCATGATCGCGTCAGACCCGTATTGCGTTGAGTTTGCCTCGCTGGGCAGCACGACCGTGGTCGGCAGAGCCTCGGCCATAGCCTCATCGTCAGGGGCGTTTGCGGCCTCGTGACGGCCCTCGTTCTGTGGCGTACGGGAGATCAACTTGGAGGCAAAACCAGTAATCGAGCCTGCGACGCTATTCTCCCTAAAAATATACGACCGCCAGGATCTGCCAGTGTCGCTTCCTGAGCCAGGGTGCACGTCGCCAGCACGAGTAGGAGTGACGTGGGAACTGAGACGAGCACGCTTAGCACGGTGTGAGGTTTGGCTAGAGCCGGACGCGTTGTCGATCTGCGCCTCCTCGGCTGTGCGCTTCTGAGGAGATGCGTGCGTGGGGTTGTTGGCCGGAATGGTGGTGGCTCTAGCAGGGGTGATGGGTGCGTCAGGAGACGTAGAAGACGCGGGTCGGGATGCGGATAGACGCAAGCGCGGAGATATAATCTGAGCGCCACCAAGAACAAGGTTCTTGATTCCCGAGAATGGGGCCAATGCCATGTTCCACGCAGCTCTCGACGCAGACGGGGGGCTTGGCTGGGGAGGAGTCACAACCAGCGACTGCTGGCGCTGCGACTCAGTCGTCTCCAGAGGCTCGGCATGGGTTGGATTGTCGCTTGCCAGCTCATCCTCGGAAATGTCGTCATCAACTGCACGAGGGATGGTAGGCTGGCTATCACTTGGCTTGGCATCGGTGCGCTCAGACTCAGTGGACTGCTCACGAAGAAGCTGGGCCTCGACGAGCTCGTAGTTAGCAGGCTCGGGGTCAAGGGTGCTCGAATCGTGGTGTGGAGGTGCAGATGGTGACTGAGTGTCTCTAGCGACCGAGTTGCGGAAAGGGCTGCGCAAAAAGCCCTCGTTTTCCTTGGGGGTCGGAGGATCCGACGTGACGCTCTGCAAAGCACGGCCTGCTCGCACAATAGGTGAGAGGCTTGGACGGAAGCCCTCTGACGGGACGCGCAAGCGGTCATCGCTGCTTCCGCCATGACGAGCTACAGGTGGGAAGCGAGGTGAAAGGAAAGCCACAGGAGTTGTCCGTCTCTCTTGAGTGACGATGTGGTGGCGCTGGGAGGAGGCGAGGGGTAGGGGGGGCGACGAGGTCAGTTCGGAACCTCGCTGGCTGTGGGCAGCTTCGTCGCCTTCGCCATTGCCCGCATTGGAGTCCATGTCGTTATCGGCGGCAAACGAGGTGGTCTCATGCGCTTGGGGCTCGGGGATGACAATCCGGCCGGTGAGTTCAACCTGCTGCTGAGAGAAGTAGGCCGTATGTGCGGCCTCGGGAACGACGGCGTCGAGCACGGAGTCTGGGATCGCTGAGAAGGAATCGTCGTAATCCTGGGCGATGCCCCGCTGCTTGTCTGTCTGAAGGTCGGTGGAGGTGGTTGTGGTGGTGGTGGCGATGTGGGGGGCAGTCGTAACCAAAGCGTGTGCCTCATAGAGGGACTTGCGCGCAATGGCTCTCCCGAGCGGCTCCTCCTTCTTCCGAGGGGAGACGGACTTCTGCGGCACGGGAGACGAACGCTGCTCTGCTCCGTGGTCGCTAGTCGGCGACGAGTTGGCCTCGCTAGAAGCAGCTTGGGGGACGCGGGGAGCTTGGGAAGACTTGGCGGCAGAGATGGGAGTCGATGGGTCGGACTCGTACAGAAAGTCGAGGTAGCTGAGCCCATCCTTGTCTTGACTGTTGCCGGTCGAGTTTCCGTGACGGATTGACTCCAGGGTCCGGCTGACAATGCGACTGGTGGTGTCGCCCATCTCTGGCATGGCGGTGTGGGACATCTGGAAGCTGGCCTGAAGAGACTCCATGCCAATCATGCTGAAGTCCTCTCCCTTTGCGATTGTGTCCTGATCACGAAGGTTGGTAGCGACGCCCTCGCCGTCATCGGACCCAACTTCGGATTGCTCTCCCTCATCTACCTCAGCAGCGCCGGCAACAACGTCGACCTCGCCGTCACTATCGGCTGCCGTCATCTCGCTCTGAGCAATTTGCTCTTCGTGGAGGTACTGTGAGGTGGAGAGGTCGTGCACAAAAGGCGACACCACGCTGGAGAAATGGATCTGGTCGTCAGGCTGACGCCGTAGATCTTGGCTGCGCTGTGAGCCAGGGCTGCTCGGTGGCAGATCTACACCAAGTTTTGGTTAGCAATGTGAGTCTACAAATATTATCGGGCGTTCGATGGGGGGTGGGGGAGCCTTACCATTGTTAGGGCCGATGGTCGTCATGGCTTCATCGTGCACATGATCGGCGGCCAGGGAAGCAAAATCTGCTTCGACGACATCCTCAATGATGAGGGCACTGGTAGTCCCAGTGCTGTCGTCGTTCGATGCGGTATATTCCGCAATAGGGGAGGAGAGAGGAGGGGCGTTGAAGGCTTGGGCGACTTGGGGGGTGGTCACCTGAGCTTCTTCGCTGTAAAAAGGAGCATCGTCGTATATTTCGACGATGTCGCTATGGGCGGAGGCGGAGGCGGAGGCGGCGGCGGCGGCGGCGGGTGAGGGGGAGGGGGGGGTGACTGAAACAAGCTCGTCCTGGGACTCGTCTTGCTCATGGGCGGCCACATCAGTAGTAGTGATGGGCTCGCCAGCCTCGGAGAGATCGTTCGTCTCAGTGAGGGCATTGTCAATGTGATGCAGCAGCTTTGGGATCTGCACGTCATCATGGCCGCTTTCGGCAGGGATAGGGGCAGGTGCCGTAGCATCAACTGCGGGAGATTCGGCGCGACTTCCGGTTGTGACAGGACCGTCGTGGCTGCCGAGCTCGGGTGACGCTGCGCTATAGGCAAGGTCGTCGCCGGAGTCTTGGTCATGGTGCTCGAGAGAGTCACCGATGAAATAAGCCTCGCTCTGGTGAGCGGGCGTCTGGACATTGATAAGGTCTACAGACGAGAGGGAAGCAGGGGCGGGAGAGACGGCTGTGCGGACTCCAAATGAGATGGCGGTGGGAGTGGGGGTGGGGGTGGCGTCGTTTAGGCCGTCGTGGATCTGCTCGGTCGCTTGGGCTTGGGTCGCCTCGCGGGCCTCGCGATCTTCGTGCTCGTGCTCGGCAATGGCAGCCATCTCGTCAGGGGCCATGGCCTGGCGGCGGGGACGACCGCGACCGCGCTTCTTGGGACGGGAATCTGGGACCGATTCCGCGTCGCTCTCGGCAAAGGCAGAGTCCGCCGTGCGCTTGGGAGTAGCCGTGGTCTTGCGGGTGGCTCTCGGGGTGCGCGTGGTGCCGCTGGTCGACACGAGCTCGTCGAGGTCGGCGTTCTCCTCCACCTTGGGCGTTGCAGCTCGAGCAGCTCGGGGCTTGCGTCCACGCTTGGGAGTTGCTGACACGGCCGTGGCCGGAGTGGCTGCCGCAGGGCTAGCAGGCTGGATCTGCTTCGTCTTGGTGGCAGCGGGCAGCGGAGTGCCGGAACGGCGGGGGCGTCCGCGCTTGGGCTTGGGCGTGGCCGTCTTGTCAATGGCAGCAGCCTCTTCGTCGTCGGAGAGACCGCGCAGGGGGACCGTGGTCGTGGTCGTGCTTGTCTTGGCCTTCTTGCGGGCAGGCATCTCGGCAGCCGTGGCCTTGGAGGGGGAGGAGCTCCGCAGACGGCGACGCGAGGCGGTGGCGGTCGGGATGGGGGCGAGGAGGGAGGGCGTGGGAGTCGCAGCAGTGAAGAGACGGCGGCTAACCTTCTCATCACGGGTGCCGACGTCGGCGGCACCGGTCTGGCTCTCGTGGCCGTTGTTGCCAGCAGTGCTGCTGCCGTCGTCCGTCTCGACGGTGACGCGGATCTTCTGGGGCGAGATGCCGCGGCCCACGTCGAGGTGGAAGGTTTGCTTGCGCGGCGAGGAGAAGCGCGACTGCTGGATGTGGCTGTGAGCGTCGAGCGAGTACATGCTGCTCGAACGCTGGCTCCGCGTGATGCGGCGGGCCGCAGAGGAGAATGGCGGGAGGGCCGAAGCACCGTCCCCCAGCTCGCTTTCGTTCAACGGATCCGGCGACGACGCCGACCCGCGCGACGGGGTTTCCATGGCGAGCTGCCGTGGGAGTGGCAGTCGCGGAGAATGGGAGAGGTTGGGGCGAGGCACAGTCGCAGAGGGTTGGATGGTGGCTTGGCTTCGTTGCTGGTATCGTCACAGGCAGCTTGGAAGAAAAGCGTTTGGTTGGGGGAGGAAGAGAAGAGGGAAGAAGAAGAGGGAAGAGGATTTAGCAAAGACGAGAAGGGAGCAGAGTTTTCCTAAAATGGGGGGGCAGGAACGGCGGTTCTGTGCCAAAGACAGAAGGCGCGTTCTGCGTCGGCGGGGGGAAGGAGCGAAGGACGCAAAGGAAAGAGGTTCAAAAACCACCGCCCGGTGAGCCTTTGTGAGGGAAGGAGCGATCGTGCGCTGCAGCTCACCGCGCGCCGCTTGTTTACTAGGTTTCCCAATTGGAGCTGGCGCACCAAACGCGTACCCCGCGCCCAGAACGGCAGGAACCACCCCTGCAGACAGGTCACGTGGGCCGCCGTTATGATTTATTTCTGGCCCGTCGAGATTCCATTAAACTTTCGGCGCCTAAAGTGCCAGGCCGCTTGCTACTAAGAGCTCATTACTAATAGTGATCACCGGCAGAGTGAAGACGCCATCGCAAGACGAAATCGCACGGCACCTGAACGTCGAAGCGGGGGGCGAGGGGGGGTGGAACGCTGGAACGCTGGATGGGCACAGGGTAGACGTCAGACTGACTGTCCGCGGTGCTCTCGAAAAGTCGCTGGTCTCTTGTGCCTTGGATATCCGGTTCTGCTCCTGGAAGACCAGAGAACTGCGATTCGGGGAGGGCGGCAAACACGGGAAGAAAGGACCAGCGCCGATTAGTAACGCAGGGCCGACTGGTCGACCCCGGACATGCTGTACTTCTGTCGAGCAACGTCGTGGTACCTCGGACGTTCTGAGTAGAAGGAGGAGGGGGGCTTGTCTGTCCCACGCCCTTTGGCGCATGACGTGATCTCGCCTAAAACATCCAGGCTGGGTGTGTGTGGTGGACGTGTGAATGCGGTTGGGTGTGCTATTTGAAATCAACTTTGCATTTATAAGTCTGGTTGGGCTAGGAGGGGACGATGGGGGGGGGGAGGGTATAAAGACGGTGGCCCTCGTCGGTTGAGTTGTGTTGAAGCAAGAGAAGAAGCATCAGTCTGGCATCGAGAGCACGCATCTTTATATGTATACGGCATATCAAGGCCCCGACGACGAAGCATTCAGAAAGCCCCCAAAGAAAGCAAGAAAACTCTCGCATCTCCTCCCCCCCTGCCCAACATCGTAATGGCCATCGACGCCACGCCCGACAACATCCCGCGCGGCGACGTGCGCGCCACGCTGCACTTCTTCGTGCCGCCCGCCGACGGCGCCCAGCCCTTCAACTACGTGCAGGCGGCGCCCGCCGGCGAGCCCCAGCGCAACTTCTCCGACGAGGCCAAGGAGGTGCTCATCCAGGACATCCGCGGCCGCGAGGCCGAGTTCGCCGCCACGCCCGCCTCGCTCGACCGCAACGCCTTTTTGGTCGTGCAGAACCAGCCGCCCTCGGCCGAGACGGCGTTTGTCGACGACGCGTCCATCCGCGCCAACTACTACCCGGAGGTCGAGGCGCTGCTGCTCAAGCACATCCCCGGCGCCAACCGCGTCGTCTTCTTCGACCACACGGTGCGGCGCGCGCGCGGCGGCAGCGAGACAGCGGCGGCGGCGGCCACCGACCGCGCCAACCGCGGCCCCGTGACGCGCGTGCACATTGACCAGTCCGCGGCGGCGGCGGCGGGGCGCGTGCGCAGGCACCTGCCGGCCGACGAGGCCGACGCGCTGCTGCAGGGGCGCTTCCGCATCGTCAACGTGTGGCGGCCGCTCAACAAGGGCCCCGTCGAGGCGTACCCGCTGGCGTTTGCGTCGTCGGCCAGCGTGCGCGACGAGGACGTCGTGCCCGTCGAGCACCGCTACCCCGACTACACGGGGCAGACGGCCGCGGTCCGGCACCACCCCGACCAGCAGTGGTACTACCTCAGCGGCATGCGCGGCGACGAGCGGCTGCTGCTCGAGTGCTTCGACAGCGAGGCGCTGAACCCGCGCAACACGACGGTGCGCGGCGGGCGGCTGCCGCACTCGGCGTTTGAGCACCCGCGGTCGGCGCCCGATGCAGAGCACCGGCAGAGCATTGAGGTGCGGGCGCTCGTGTTCGGCCCGTGATGGTGGCGATGGCGATGGCGATGGCGATGGCGTTTGGGGGGGGGGGGGGTGACGGTTTGGAGGAGGGTGCATCGACCGCGGTCTCTTGTATGGCTGCAAAGGATCTAGATTGCCATGTTCCTTTTACGAATGGAACCACTTTGTGATTTTTCAATATTTACACGTTGGGGCCTTTATTTATTAATTTGTTTAAGAAATGAAGAAAAAATCAAAAGAATGCACCGAGTGACCACAGATCTTGATGTTCAATATCATTGTGTCTACGAGTTTGGTTTTCTTCTTCTTCCGACGCTGAGAAAGTCAACACGCACGATTCCGTAGGTGATGAGTCGCGGCAGGTCGCCAAGGACGCCTTTTATACGAGGTTTCTGTCACGAATAAGAAAGGCCGTCAAAGTAGCCAAACGAATCAAGAATCAAACGGTCTTAGCCCGTTCTCATTTGCACGACAATACAGAAGGCAATAGTAACATTTCGGCATCGGCTTTCCGCACCCATGCCCTCTTTGATGCCAGCCTTCTAAACTCCCTGCAGCAAAACAAAACGAAAAAGAGCAACGTGAGAAACGACAAAGTGACGCCGACAAAGGGTCAGAAAATAACCACCAAGAATGACACAAGGGGGAGAGCTCGGAACGGAGGCCGGAAGACCTTAAGGAGGGACGACGGATGGAACAGGAGGAGGGGTGCTGATGATGGTATAGATGAACAGGACGGCTGCCCGCCGGAGACCCGGTTGAAGAAGAAGAAAACTAGAAGAGAAAAAAAGAGAGCATAAGCCATGGCCAAGGCCTTTTCAACAGATAGAAGCCTTGTAAAAGCAGTGAAAACAGTAAACAGAAAGCATTTGGGGGGAAGTTCTGGGTGGGAGTATTGTTTGTTGAGCCAGACACATACACGCGCACTTCCTGCCATCCCCATTCGCAAAAGACCAGCGATATATAGCCCTCATTAGCCATATGCAATACACCCTGCTCTGCCAGAAACAAGGCGGAGAAGCAGACGTCAGGGGGGGGGACCCAAAGAAGAAAAAGAACCGAAGCCAAAAAGATCACTGTAAAAGCAGAAAATGACACCAAACAAACATCACGCCCTTATTGGTTCCGTTTCCGCTGGGCTCGTGGGTTGCTGCCTTGCCGGCTCATGGCCGCGCCGCCTTGGCTGCTCTGCCGGCTCATCGGCGTGGCATGCAGCGCCGAGTTGGCCACGGCCGCCGCTGCTGAAAGCGCTGCAACGCCGCCGCCACCGCCGCCACTGCCGCCACCGCTGGGCGTGGCTGGCTCGTCGCGCACGCCGCTCGTCGGCAGGCGCAGGTCCTTGCGCAGGTCGTCCGGGTCCTCGCGGTCGTGCTTGAGGTATGCGACATAGCGGCTGTCGTGCGGCGCAAAGGCGGTGGCCTCGAGCACCTTCCGGCCGCCGTTGGCATTGTCAAAGTTGGACCCCGGGCCGTGGACGCGCTCGTACTGGCGCAGCAGCTTCATGACGGACAGGTCCGAGTTGATGTCGTCGCCCGACAGCGTCGCCGGGGTGTTCGCATCGATCTTGGAATGCGGCTTGGCGTAGTTGCTCATAAACATGGGCGGCATCTTGGGCTCGTTGGCCGCGAGCTTCTCCAGGTTGCTGGGCATCTCAAAGTTGGTCAGCGCCTCGAGGCCGACGAGCTTGTCGTCGATAAAGTTGGCCGCCTGCTGGTTGTGGTGGTGGCTGTTGGCCCCGCCGCCGCGCGTGCTGCGCGTCGCATGCGACGGCACGCGCTCCATGCTCACGGCGGCGGCCGCCGCCGCCGCGGGCGTCGCGTCGCGGTCGTTGTCGTCGTCCTGGTGGCCCGAGTCGGAATCGGATGCCGACGAGACGATCTCGCCGTTGCTGTTCAGCTTGGGCCGGTGCGACAGCAGGTACTTGTGCGAGGCGAGCGCCGCCGCGTTGTACGTCATGGCCAGCTCCTTGTCGGTGAAGAGCTTGTCGATGCTGTACACCGGCCCGGTGACCTTGCGGTAGGCCAGGCGGTCGCCGTGCCAGAAGGGCGTCGTGCCGTTGTTATCAGCGCGCCTCTGCGGCGCCGGCGAACCGTCGTCATCGGCGCCGTTCCTCTTACGTTTCCGGCTGTCACCGATGCCGGCCAGGTCGTCGGCCGTCTGTCGCAGGCGCGTGGCGCGCTTGCTGTGCGTGCCGCCAGGGCTGGACGGGTGGGCGATGGAAAACTGGTTGGGGTGGAGGAGGAGGGCCGACGCGTCGGAGATCTCGAGAGCCTCCTTTTCCTTCATCAGACGGACCTTCTTCGCGGTAATGGCATTCGTCAGGCGCTCGCGAAGCGTCGCCGAGAGCTGTCGGTGCTCGCGGATGGCGGTGTCGGCTTTGAATGCGTGTGTGTTTTTGTGTTCCTGGGCCTTTTTCTCGTACTCGAGCTGTCCCGAGGCGTTAGCAAAGTTGTCCTGTCGAGCCCGTGTGTGTCACCACCCCCTCCGCCCCCTCTGCCCCCTCCGCCCCAACCACTGGCTCACCTTCTGCTTGGTCAGTTCCGAGTCTCGCTCTTCGACGAGGTCCTCGACCTCTTGGATCCATTGCTGGAAGGTGGGTCCGGCCATCTCGAGCAGCCCACGGCCGCCGCCGCGACCGTCGGGATCGGGGTCCCGGTTGAGCTCGCGCTCGCGGCTGCTGCGGTCCTGGCCGAGAAAGTCGAGGGGTCTGTCGGCATAGGGATCCAGCCGCATGACGAGGTTGGTGTCGATCTGGATCTTCTGCAGCTGCTCGCGGTAGGTCATGTCCCGGTCGCGGCTGAATTTTTCGGAGAGGGCAGCCAGACGGTCTGTTAGGAGCTGGCGCTTCTTGTCGCGCTTCGACTGGCTGGGGCCCGGCGAGTGTGCACGTCGGTCGACCCGCTGGTCAGCGTCGTTGCCAAAGCCAGCCGGCGGGTGGCCGTCGGTAGCAGCCATCGTGGGCGGCTGTGCGATGGGCTCGTAAAGAAGGGGAGGGGGGGTGTGAAGTTGACAGGCGTTTGAGCTGAGACAGAGGACGATTGGAAAGTCGAGCGCTCGGTGATTGGGGACGAGGGGGCGTCGAAGTGGCAACAGTAGGAGAAGAGGAGAAGAGGCAAGTCGGCGCTTTCGGGGGGAGTTTCGCGATGTTCCCAGAAGGGGGGGGGGGGGGGGGGGGGTCGCGGTGCCTCGTTTTTGAGTGTCTCTCTGCAAAGATTTGGTTGAAAGGCAAAGAGACGGGAGCAAAGAAGCACAGCGAAGACGGTGTCGTGCCCGATCCGAAAGCGGCTCGTCGGGCCACTCGCTGGCTGGGGAGAGAAAAAAGCGGCGAGACGAGGAGGAGAGCGCAGCGGGCGGAGCGTGCGAAGGACGAGGTCGGCCGTCAGAATGCAAACGCGAACGACGGCGCAAGGTAAAAATAGGCCAGCAAGCTCCGCAGCGGGAGATTGAGAGCAGGAGAAAACATAAACGCACGAGCAGCGTCGCAAACGAAGACGAAATGGCAGGCCGACAAGCGAAGGAGAGCGAAGGGGAAAAAATGGCTGCGGCTGGCAGTGTAAGGAAGCCGGCGCTTGTTTGCTCGCGCACCGTACCTGCCCCCGTGCGGTGCGAGCAATACAGTACCAGGAAGACCAACAACGTAAGACGGTGGGTCCCCGTGCACAAGGCCCTGGCTCTGGGGGGCGTGTCAGGCTGTCCGGCTGGGCGGCGGCAGGTGCAGAGGCGTGTGATTGGCTGGCCTGGACGGATTGGGCTTTCTTCTTTGCTGTGTGTTTTGCGCCGGATGGGGCCCGCTTCGGAAGCGGCAGTACAGTTTTTCCGCGGTGCTCTGGAGCTCGCCAGGCGGACGGCGATGGCACTGCCTGCGGTGCTGCTCGGAGAGGCCGGTTCAGACGAGAGGCCGTCTGGACTTTGGATGCCCGGCGCACCGTCTAGAGTTGTTTGGCACGGCCGGCGTGTAGTCTCTGTTGCGCGGTCGCCCTCCAAGCTCTGGACGCTTCCTGCCGTGCAAGTGTGGCGCTGTGTGGCGGTGCATTTTTTTGCGGTGCTCTGCAAAATCCACTTTGGCGCTACGGCGGCGGGCGTCCCTGTCGTCACCTTCTGCTCGCTGCTGTTTTTTGTAAGACAGCAGAAAGAAACCGAGGGCACCCCGAGCCCCTCTCCCAAACGACAATTGCACCGCAGCAAGGACGAGGCACAGACTGCTTCTTTTCTGGCCCTGATTCGCGGTCGGCAGCACACCTAAATCCCCGTCAGATACCCCGCCAGAAGCAAGGGGCGCGCGAGCGAGCGAGCGAGCGAGCGAGAGAGCGAGAGCCACGGTGCTTTGCTTTGCCCTGCTGCCGCCGCAGCCTTCCGTTTGAGCGGCAGACTCGACTTGCTGTCCCCAACTGCTGTACCCGCAGCCACGCGCACGGAGACGTACATGGAGAACCTCTCGATCTCAGAGCCGCCGCCGCCTGGCGGGCCCGGCGGCCCCCAGCTCCGGCCTCCCGCACAGCAGCCCCAGCTGCCAGCGCAGATGTTCACGACGGCGGCGCAGCTTCTGGACCTGACAGACAGTACGTCGCGCGCCACTCGGCGGCACGCAGGGACACATGAAGACTGCGTGGACAGGGGACAATCTTGGTCAACTAACGAGCAGCAGAGAAACTGGTTGTTGTCCTCCGTGACGGCAGGAAGGTGCTGGGTGTTTTAAGAACATGGGACCAGTTTGGTGAGCACAGCAGCCCCCCTCACGCCACTACCGTGCTTTCTATGGGTTTTTGTTTTTGTCCTGCTTTGCTGATGACCCCCCCCCCAACTGCAGCCAACTTAATATTGCAAAACGCCGTCGAGAGGACGTTCCTGGCGCCGGGCGCATTCGCGGCCAGCGCGGCCCCCGAGAGCGCTGCGCAGGGCCGCGGCCTGTACGCCGACGTCGCACGCGGCACGTACCTGGTGCGCGGCGAGAACGTGCTGCTGCTGGGCGAGATCGACCTGGACCG
Organism: Ophiostoma pallidulum; assembly: GCA_019925425.1. Taxonomy (NCBI): domain Eukaryota; kingdom Fungi; phylum Ascomycota; class Sordariomycetes; order Ophiostomatales; family Ophiostomataceae; genus Ophiostoma; species Ophiostoma pallidulum. Next base: position 102,042 of record JADHKO010000087.1, on the reverse strand, counting down.
CGACGACGAGCCGCCACCAGGGCACGACAAGATCGATGCCGACGTGATGGCCGAGCTGGCCAAGACAAAGAAGGCCGCCGACAAGGTGGCGGAGAAGGCGCGCGTCAAGAAGCTGGCGGGCCTCGGCTTTGAGGGCGAGAACATGGGCGAGATTCTGCTGTAAGACACAGCCGCCGGCAGCCTCCCCTGCACCCTCCGCCCTCCGCCCTCCCTCCTTTTTCCCAAGAGAATTCAAGGAGAGGGAGGGGGATCTTGAGAGAGGCGGAGGCCAACAAGAGATACGGCGGCCCAGCCAAGGACCCCCGCCCGGCTCGGCACCTGGCCCCGACGTCGTTCGTCCCTCGCGCCGTGTTACCATGGCCGAGGCAGAGAGGACTGGGACGAGGGGCTGGGAAGGAAGCAGAAAAGCATCGAGTAAAGCAAGGCGCCGCAGCTTTTCTTCGCACTGCCAGGGACAGCCCCTGTCGTCCACGCTTCTCGCACCGCTCACAGCAGACGCGCCTTGCTACTCGTTTTGATTCGCGCAGACCACAACCGCCTAGTGTTTTGAGAAAAAGAAAGGCGCAGGTCACTTGAACTATTAGAAGCAAAAATGAAAAAAAAAATCAAAGCAAAGAAGAAATGTCCTCTGTCTTGCCGTGAACTGTGTCTCGTCTTGCCCTTTTTTGCAGGTCGTCTGTAGATGTTAGCGAGCGCCGCGTGCCCGTGATGATGGCCACCTGCCAGGGACGCCCGCATACAAGAAAACAGTGGCTTCAGCTGCACGTACTGTGTAGCCTCTAGCATGCAACTGCGCTGTCCACGGCGGCCCAAATGCACTGGCGACGTCTACTCCGTAGGCGCTGTTCGGGCGCACCCAGCGGGCGCCACACCTGGCGCCACACTTGCAGCCACCTACCAACGCTGGCCAGTAGCGCCCCCGACGCTGCAGTCCCAGCAACGGGCCCAAAACGGCAACAACGTAAACATGCCAGCCGCAGCCCGATCCCATGGAGGGGCGAGGAAACACTGCTGCATCGCACAAGGCAATCGCCAAAGGTGGAACCCATCAGCCTTCCAACCTCTCTGCCTCTCTCTCTCACTCTCTCTCTCTCTCTTTGTGCACGCAGCGCTCTTCCAAACCAAAACGTGCGCACTCTCTTGACAAAACGCAAAAAGACAAAAGCAAAAGTGACAGCCGCCCCCCCATTCCATTCCTCTCGTTCGTCCACGCCGGCCGCTTCGCATCCGACCGCCCCCGACAGCGCGTCCGCATCGCCGCCCGCATCCGATCACAATGGCGTCCTTGCTGACCACAGTGTAAGACAAGCGAGACTGCGGACCACCCTTCTCTGGCCATCTGCCTCGCCGTCTCTTTCTGCTCGTCTCCCACACCCGCTAACCGCCGACCACCTCTGCCCCAGAAACCAGCGCACGCGCAACCAGTTCCGGCCACGGGCCCCCGGCAAGGGCGGCAGCACCAGCTACCAGCTGCGCCAGTATGCCGAGGCGACACTCGGCGGCGGCAGCCTGCGCAAGGTCGTGAAGCTCCCCGAGGGCGAGGACGAGAATGAGTGGCTGGCGGTGAATAGTACGTCCAAGCAGGCACACAGACAGTTCCTGCCCCCCCCCCCCCCCACCCCGAACATATCACCTCTGCTCCGCAGCCTTCTGACCTCGGAATCGTACAGTGGTGGACTTTTACAACCAGATCAATCTTCTGTACGGCGCAATCACCGAGTTTTGCTCGCCGCAGTCGTGTCCAGAGATGAAGGCGACAGACGAGTGAGTGGCAGAAGAAGAAGAAGAGAAATAAAAGAAGAAGATGATGATGATGAAGAAAGCGAAGAACCACCGGCACAACGTCCCGCTAACGTGTGGCTTCCTGCTAGGTTCGAGTACCTCTGGCAAGACAGCGACAACTACAAGAAGCCGACAAAGATGCCCGCGCCCGCCTACATCGAGCAGCTCATGGCCTGGGTGCAGAGCACCATTGACAACGAGGCCGTCATGCCGAGCCGCATCGGCGTGCCCTTTCCCAAGAACTTCCCGAGCCTGATGAAGCAGATCTTCAAGCGCATGTACCGCGTCTACGCCCACATCTACTGTCACCACTACCCCGTGATCCGCGAGCTCGGCCTGGAGCCGCATCTCAACACGAGCTTCAAGCAGTACGTCCTGTTTATCGACGAGCACAACCTCGCGAGCGGCAAAGACTTTTGGGGCCCGCTGGGCGACCTAGTGGAGAGCATGCTGCGGAGCGACTAGAACAGCCGCGGCCGGTCGCCTTTCTCTCTGTCCCGGGCACTGCGATTGTCTTTTTTCTCTTTTTCGTTTCGTTTTTGCTCTTTCTTTATTCTGGACCGTGTCTTGTACCGTGTACTCTATGCTTGGCGTTGTCTTGACTTTGTTTTGCTCTCAGTTTGGTAGTGCTTGTCTGCTTCGTCTTTCGACGGGGCTCAATGGGATGACTTCATGGCTACTGGCCTGGTCGGCCTGCAGGAAACGTGTGCTCGCCCTGTGTCTTGCTTGTCCTTGCTAGTGACGTTTGTTGCGGTGCTTTGCCGGGAGCAAGACGACGAACCGTATGTCTCTCGCCTCGCTGTAAAGAGTACGATCAACTGGCATACGCAAAGTATTAGCCGTCTAATAGTGCTCCCGACGCCTGTGCCTATCAGCGCCGGGTTCGTTATGGGGTACGCTCTTCCCTATTCCTGCTCTGTCCTCCGTAGTTGTTTTGCTCCTTTTTTCGCTGGTGAGTGAGTGATTTTGTTCCCGGCGTCCGGATTTTCCATTTGTTTTGCAATTAAATTATATTCCTCGGGTAGAGGCAGGCTGGTTCGCAGCTGTCGCTCCCAGGCCGGAGGCTCCACTGAAACCTGGACTTTTTTTTTGGCGCTGGGCCAATCGTTGCGGCCTCAGGCACCGCTTCGACCCGAGCAATTGGCCGCCGGTTCCTCCCATTTCCCCCAAACCCGAGAAAGCCTTCGTTTTTTCGACTTTCGCTTTTCACCTCGTCTGAACGCCCTTCCTCTCGCGCCCTCCCCCCCTCCGCTCCGCTCCGACACGATTGACCCAATTGCGGCTTGCGGCATCACCACTCCGGCACGTCACTGTCTACCACGATCCGACCGCTCCCACCGAAACCCTCCTTCCCCCCCCCCTCCCCTACACAACCATGCTGTCGAGACAAGCGATGCTCGCGGCCCGGTCGGCCGCCACGTCGTCGACCCGCCGGTCCGTGGCTGCCGCGACACCCGCCCTGATGCGCGGCTTTGCGGCCGCCGCACCCGCTGCGCCCGCGGCGGCGAAGCAGGACGTCAAGCCCCCGGTCGCCCTGTTCGGTCTGGACGGAACCTATGCTACGGCTCTGGTATGTTTTTGTTGTTTTGTAGCCGCGGCAGGATAAAGAGCTGCTTGTCTTGGGCCTCCTCTCCGAGGGGCAGGGAAGCTTCACGTCTCTCCGTTCTTCTTCTCCTTCTACTTCTTTTTTTGCTGACTCCCCCCCCCCAAGTACACGGCTGCCGTCAAGACGTCGACGCTCGAGCCCACGGCCAAGAGCCTGGCCGCGCTCTCCGCGCTCCTCGTCAAGGACCCCAAGCTGGCCGCCATCCTCGCCACGCCGACGCTGTCCGCCGCCGACAAGAAGGCCATCACGGCCGAGCTGCAAAAGGTCACGGGCAGCGCGAGCCAGCCGACGGTGACGCACTTCCTTGCGACGCTGGCCGAGAACAACCGCCTGGGCCTGCTGGGCGACGTCGCCGCCAAGTTCGGCGAGCTGATCCGCGCCGCCAACGGCGAGGTCGAGATGGTCGTCACCAGCGCGCAGCCGCTGGACAGCAAGACCCTGGCACGGCTCGAGGCCGCCGTCGCCAAGTCGGCCTTTGCCGGCCCGGGCAAGAAGCTGCGCGTCGCCAACAAGGTCAACCCGGACATCCTGGGCGGCCTCGTCGTCGAGGTCGGCGACCGCACAATCGACCTGAGCGTGTCCTCCAAGGTCGCCAAGCTCAACAAGCTGCTGACGGACAACCTGTAAAAAAAAGAGAGAACGAAAGCAAATCTCCCTACGTCTTTACCGTTTCCAATCAAACACCACAAAAAACAGAAAAACAAAAAAAAAAAAACAATCCCCGTTGGTATTGGTCGATGCCCTCTCCAGGCGGGGCAAAGTGACGCAGGTGTTGTGATGAGAGGGCGGGCTGGGGGTTCACTTGATCGGGATACCGAGATGATCCGTGTACTTTTTTTCTTCTTGTCATATTTCTACATGCCTGTTCGGTTTGGGTTGACGGGGGGGTGACAGGAGGCGGGTGCAGAAGACCGAGAAAGCGGCATTTATTTTTCTTGTTCTTCTCTTCGTCTCTTCTCCTTCTTCTTCTGCCGCTTCCCCTTTCTTGCATTAGAGACACGCGCACATCTTTCAAGAAAGAAAAAAAAACAAACCGCAGCAGCATGTGTGTGTGTTCAGAACGAAAGCTGACAACGAGCGTGCGAGGCGAAGAGAGCGAGGGCAGAGGAGGGAGGAGCCGGAAAGCAGTGGTCTTTGTGTATATATTGTAAATCTTTGCCCCCTTTTTTTGCTACTCCGAACCCTTCCTCCTGGTAGATCTTGAGAAGAAACTTTGTTTTGCAATTTGCCTATGCCTCACCTCGTGATATCCTGCTTTAAAAAAAGAAAAACGAAAAAAAAAGAAGAAAAGGACGCTCAATGTCGTGTCCCCAACTGTGCCAAATGGCGAATATGCGATCCATGCTTGTGAAAGATCTCGCGTTCTTTGCTTTTATCGTGTGCACGCAAAATGAGAAGAGACGAGAAGACGGAAGAGAAGGAAAAGGAAAAAAAAAAAAGAAACAGATGGGAGCCTATGCCAACTCCATCCCCGAACGAAATCCCAACACACACTACGCAGTCCATGAAAGAAGGGAAAGAAAGAAAAAAAGAAGGAAAGAAGGAAAAAACACGACACCGTAAAACGGCTGCCGCCGCTGTGCAACTTTCTCCCGCCCGGGGGGGGGGGGGGGTCCCTCTTCTACTCCTTGTCGGCCTGCGCTTCAAACTCGTCGCCGTGCTCGTACCCGCCGAGGCTCTGCGAGCTCTTGAACCGCTGCAGCTGGTCGGCAATGTACCGCTGCAGGTGCTCGTCGGCCTCGGCGCGCTCGCGCACGCGCTCGGGGTCGTGGAAGAACATGGACCCCGAGCGCGACGTGCGGCGGCTCAGGCGCATGTGCAGCCCGTCGTCTGCGTCTGCTGCATCTGCTGCGTCTGCTGCGTCGGCGTCTTTGCCTTCTTCGGCATGCTTGCCATTCGCGCCGTTTGCGCCGTTCGCACCATGCCGCCGCCCGTTCAGGCCGTTGATCACCTCGTGCTCGTGCTGGCCGTCGTCCGTGTCGTCGTCGCCGCCGAGGAAGAAGTCGCTGCGGGCGCCGAGCGACCGCGCCGTCGACGACCGCCGCATGAGCGGCATCGACGGCGACGAGTGCACCGTGCCGGCCTTGTCGTAGCGGTGGAAGATGTCGTCGAAATAATGGTTCATGCCAACTGCGGGCGTGCGCGGCGTCTGCGGCAGACGACAGGTGACACTACGAAACAGAGTTAGAGAACGCCATGGGGAGGAGGGGGAAGTAAACAGAAAAAGAAAGAAAGAAAAAAGACGAACCCGGTGTCGTGAATCATACGGGCAATGAGGCCGGTCCAGCCGCACTGGTGGGTCGCGCCGAGCCCCCGGCCGGTGTCGCCGTCGAAAAACTCGTAGAACCAGAGGTTGTCCTTCCACAGAGGGTCAAAGTCGAGCAGGTCGTTGCCGCCGTTGATGCTGCGGCGGCCGTCGTCGTTGCGCGCGTACAGGTGCTGCAGGCGGTGCTGCAGCTCCTCGGAGACGTGGCCGAGGTGCATGTACTCGCCGGAGCCGACGGGGCACTCGACCTTGAGGGTGTCGCCGAAGAACATGTAGAAGCGCTGCAGCGCCTCGACGAGCAGGTAGTTGACGCAGATCCACACGGGGCCGCGCCAGTTGCTGTTGCCGCCAAAGAGGCCGCTGTCCGAGTCGCCGGGGATGTAGCCGACGGAGAACTTTTGGCCGTTGACGTCCATGGAGTAGGGGTGGTCCTTGTGGTACTTGGACAGCGAGCGCACGCCGTGGGGGCTGAAGAACTCGGACTCGTCGAGCATGCGCTCCAGCAGGCGCACCAGGCGCTCCTTGCTGACAATGGACAGCAGGATGCGGTTGCCCTTGCCGCGCTTGCGGATGGAGGCCATGTTGCGCTCGGCGACGTCGCAGCGGTTGTTGATGAACCACTCGATGCGGCGCTTGAAGGCGGGCAGGCGGTTGACCAGCTCGGGCTCCAGCGTGAGCGTGGCGTACATGGGGATGAGGCCGACGAGCGACCGCACCGGCAGCTGCTGGATCCAGGGCCCGCCCCAGGAGATGGCGTCGTAGTAGAAGCCGTCCGCCTCGTTCCACAGCGAGGCCTCGTCCTTCTCGCCGGTGCGGAAGGTCATGGCGTCGCTGATCAGGATAAAGTGCTCGAAGAACTTGGTGGCCATGTCCTCGTACGTGCGCCGGTACTTGGCCAGCTCCAGGCAGATGTTGAGCATGCACAGACAGTAAAAGGCCATCCAGCCCGTGCTGTCCGCCTGCTCGAGGATGCCGCCCGTGGGCAGCGGCTCGGACCGGTTGAACAGGCCGATGTTGTCGAGGCCGAGGAAGCCGCCCTCGAACACGTTCTTGCCGTCCATGTCCTTGCGGTTGACCCACCAGGTGAAGTTGAGCAGCAGCTTCTGGAAGACGCGCTCGAGGAAGTCGAGGTCCTGGCGGCCGTAGATTTTGCGCTCGATCTTGAAGACGCGGAAGGTGGCCCAGGCATGCACAGGCGGGTTGACGTCGCCAAAGTTCCACTCGTAGGCGGGCAGCTGGCCGTTGGGGTGGCAGTACCACTCGCGCGTGTAGAGGTCGAGCTGCTTCTTGGCGAACTCGGGGTCGATCATGGCCAGGGTGATGCAGTGGAAGCTCGAGTCCCACGCGGCGAAGAAGGGGTACTCCCACGAGTCTGGCATCGACAGGATGTCGTCGCAGTGCATGTGCTTCCACTGGGTGTTGCGGATGGCTTTGCGGCTGGCGGGCGGCGGAGGCTCCGTCGGGTCGCCATTGGCCCACTGGTCCCAGACGAAGAGGTAGTGCTGCTTGCACCACATCATGCCAGCAAAGGCCTGGCGCTGGATGTTGCGCAGGTCGTCTGCCATGGGGAGAGGGCTGATGCGGTAGTAGAAGTCGTCGGCCTCCTCGCGCTTGGTGTCGATGATGGTGTCGACCTCCTCTTCGTCGAGGAAGGTTTCGTCGCGCTTGGAGAAGCGGAACCGCACCACGGCGCACTCGCCGGGGCCAACGCCGCCGTCTTCGTTGAACGAGAACCAGCCGGCGAATTTGGTGCCCGTCTTGGCCGGGTTCACGGCGTCCTTCTTCCCGTCGACAATGTAGTGGTGGAAGGCGTCCTTGACATACTCGGCCTTGTTCTTGCCTTGGTAGAGGGCAGCAAAGTTGGTGTCGTTGTCGGTGAACAGCATCTCGGGCTGGACATCCTGGTCGCTGGGGCCGACGCCAGGCGAGGGTGCCATGAGCAGATAGCGGTCGCCGAGGGTCGGGTGGCTGGACTTGACCATGTTCTCGCCGTAGCACTCGATGGAGGGCTTGTGCTCGGGGTCTTCACGGCCCCAGGCCCACGTGTTGCGGAACCAGAGGTGCGGGATGATGTGGAGGGGCGCGGGATCGGGACCGCGGTTCCAGGCCGTGACACGGAAGAGCAGCGCATCCGGGTCGTCGTCCTCCTTGGCGGTCTCGATGTAAATGTCCCAATAGCGGTCCTCGTTGAAGATGCCGGTGTCGAGGATCTGGTACTCTCTGTCCTGCTTGCCGCGGCGGGCATTCTCTGCGACGAGGTCTTCGTAGGGGAAGGCGGCCTGGGGGTACTTGTAGAGGTATTTCATGTAGGCGTGCTGCAGAGGGGGGGAGTGCGTGTTAGTTAAGAGCTGAAGGCTCATCGTGTAAGCGGATTGGTCAACGTACAGACTGTTGAGCAGAGGGTTAGCAGGAGCACGCAGTGACACAGTGACACAGGGGAGCGAGCAAGACAGAGAGGCAGAAGGCGGGAGACCAGAAACATACGGGCGTGTTGTCAAGGTGGAAATGCGCCTCCTTGATGCTCTCGCCGTGGTTGCCCTGCGGGTTGGACAGGCCGAAGAGGCGCTCCTTGAGGAACGGGCTGGTCTGTTAGCGAGAGGCAGCAGTGCGGCGGGCGCGGGGGACAACGTACTCCTTCTCGTTCCAAAAGGCAAAGGCAATGTTCTCGAAGCCATGGCTGTCGCACACGCCGGCGATGCCGTCCTCGCCCCAGCGGTAGGCCCGCGATCGTGCGTGGTCGTGGGGGAAGTCTAGATGCGTCAGTGCGTCAGTGCGTCAGGGAGGGCGGCAGACGCGCAGGGGTCGGGCGGGAGAGGGGCACTCACGGCTCCATGCATCGCCGTCGTGGCTGTAGTCCTCGCGCACTGGGAGTCACTGTCAGAAACGAGCTCGAGAGAGGGGGGGGGGGGGGGAAGGTAGAATGGAAACATACCGGTTGCCCATTGCCGCTCCGACACGTAGGGCCCCCATTTCTTCCAGTATTTCTCCCGCTTGCGGTCTTCCTTCAGCCGCTTCTCTTCCTCGGTGAGGTACTCATGGCCGTCGACAAGGACCATGGCGAAGGTGGAGGGGGGGGAGACGGGCGAGACCGGAATGGTGGACGAGTCGAGGCTCGGCGATGGGAAGGTCGATGGGGCGTCGAAGAGGAGAGAGTGGCGATGACGATGGAAGAACGAGCAGGACAGGGGGAAGAAGAAGAGGGAGAGATAAGCCGAGGGAGAGAGAATGGGGTCACTGTCGAGCTGTCACCGTGGGGGAGGGGGGGGGGGGGGGGAGAGTTGGTTTGCGCCTCGACTCGTTTTTGCCTCGTTTTCGCCTCTTTTCGTTTTGGGCGAGTTTTTGCGCTGCAGCTGCCTCGCTCTCGCCGCCGCTTGTGCCTGGAGCTAGAGCTATAGGAGGTAGCAGGCGTGCAAGCAGGCCCTGTGACGAAAGCAGACCGACGTCGAGTTACGTCGAGTTTAAGCCGGCTCCCGTCACCCGAGCTAGAGCAATAAATTTAGAATAAAAAAAGAGGGACGGCGCCGACTACGATAGACGATAATAGACGATTACGGTTGACGAGTAATACTACGGTGGATGATGGAGGGCAGGCGCAGAGGGCAGGCGCGGAGGGCGTGCAGGGTGCGCAATGGAAGGAGCAAGGCGTGGCACATGGCGGCGTGGCACAGAGGCTCCTTCCCCGTCGGACCAGCAGAGCTGTTTCCGGTTTCTGCGAGCAACACGGCGAGACAAGCGGCGGCCTGCCGGTCAAGGTCAGACAGTGGGGCGCTGGCCCGCTTCCCGGTTTCTGCTGGCCCTGCAGGCGTCACGTGCTTATTAAGTGCCGGATGGCTGGAATGCCGTCATGTCCGAATGTGGTGCAGCTGCGGGCGTGCAGCCTTGGAGTCGTGGCACTTGTTGACGGTCAAGGGCGAGGGAGGTCATGTATGCGGTGTTTCGAGGTACCGCAGCAGGAGAGGAAGACAAGAGAAACGAATTCCAGTGGAAGAAAAGAATAAGATCAAATTGAATCGACGAAATAAGAAAGGCAAAGGGAGAAGAACAGAAAAGAAGATATATATGTTGTATATATATATATATATATATATGTTTAAATAAAGCAAGATTAAAACAGAAGAACGAGAGAAAGAGAATAAAATCTACAACTGTTCTAGATGCCAATAAACGGACGCAACGGGAAGACCAAAAAAGAGGTCACCGTCGCATAACGTGGAGGATGTGCTCGCTGGCACATCCCCGGACGCACACCACGACCGCTTGGTGCCTGGTTTGTACGAAGGGGCTGCTCTCGGACAGCCAGAGAAACAGAATGCCTCGTCCGAGTCGGCTTGGGCGCGTGCGACCACTCCAGCGCTACAGAAACATCGTCACGGCTTTTCTCCACAGCGATCGTCCGACGAAGGGCACAGTGCTGCGGGAAGGACAGCAATGCAAGGGCGAGAGCCGCATGGCGAAAGAGTAAATAAAAATGCAAGGTCCCCTTCTGCTCGTCTGTTTACGTGTACATCGTGACGTTGGCCCGGTCTCTCCCCTCCAACGGCGCCGCTCCCTGTCCTTTGCTTCTCAGTGCCTCCGTTCCCCTCTCTATAACTTGGCCTTGACCGCTTCTCTCGCAGGACCTGTCGCTTCCTGGTTGACAACAACGTCGCCTGTTGGGGTGCCGTTGCCGAAGAAGATCACTTGCACCGTGAGGTCGTCCCTGGGCACAGTTAGTGGCAAGAAAGAAGGGAAGAAAAGAAGAAAAGAAGAAAAAAAGAAGAAAAAAAAAACGAGGGCGCCCAGTAACCTACCGGTACCGTCTTGAAAAGGGCGCGGGGAGGGTCAGCAGCGCCGACACTTGCTCCTCGTTCGTGCCGCCGAGCGCATTGCGGATCAGGTGCGTTGCCGCGTTCTTGTCCTTGACCACAAACCGGTCGCTGTCGTCGGGCGAGATGCCCCATTGCCGCAGCCGGATGGGCGTGCGCTCGCCATTCTTGTTTCCGCTGCCGCCGACCGGCGCCTCGACGGGCAGGCCGCCGCTGGCCTTGCGGCCAAACACCTTGGCCCATGCCGACTCCAGGGTCGAGCTTCCGGCGCCGGCGCCGGCGCCGGCCCCGCTGCTGCCGCCGCTGGCGGCCGCGGCTCGGGCCTGTGTCTCGATCCACTTGCCCACAAGCCCGACCGCCTCCTCGTTCGTCAGCATCTCCCACAGGCCGTCCGTGGCCATGACGATGAAATCGCCGTTCTCCGGTTCGATCTTGGTGGTGGTGACGACCGGCTCGGCCGTGACGTAGGGCGGCGTGCGCATCAGCGGCGACTGGCTGCGGCCGAAGAAGGAGTTGCGCAGGCGGTCGGAGACGTCGCGCGTCCACTTGTACTTGGCATCGCCAAAGGCCCGCGTCGGCTCCAGGCCGCCGAGCACACGGCCGTTGCGAATCACATGCTCCTCGCCGGGGTGCAGCTGCCGCATGCGCGCAACCTCGTCTGGGTTGCTGCCGGTCTGGTCGACCGAGAGCGGCGTCGCCGTCCACTTGCCCGACGCGGAGCGCCGGCCCAGCACCGCGCGCGAATCGCCCGTGCAGGCCACGCGCAGCAGCTTGGACTTGCTGTCGTAAAACGACAGCAGCGCGCACGAGCCAGACAGCGCCGGTGCCAGCAGCTCGGCCGCCACCGTCTTGGACTTTTGGCCGAGCACCTTTTGCGCGCTCTGGTTGACAATATCATCGTCCAGCCGCGTGAAGCCCATCTTGATGGCCCCCTCGATGGCATCTGGTGGCGGGCCCACGTCGCTGGGTGCGGCCTTGTAGGTCTCGTTCAGCTCGCCGGCCACGTAGCTGATCAGGGCCTGCCGCAGCTTCGCCGACGTTGTCCATCCGCTGCGCGTGCGTTAGAAAGCTGGCGTACCGAAAAATAAAAAAAATAAAAAATCACAAATAACAAAAGGGGCATGGTCCGTCCCCGTCTTCCTCGACGACGTACCTGTGGCCGTCAAAGACACCCCAGAACATCCAGTCGGACGTGTTGCTGCTGGCGACCATGTCGGCCGCGCTCTTCGTCGGCACCTCGACAATCTTCTCGGCGTGGTCGTCCTCAATCGGGTCGTTGCTGGCCAGCTGCACCAGGTCATACCGCAACACACCCTTGCCGCGGTTGATGCCGTACGACTCCTCGTTGCGGCGCAGCCGCTGCGTGACCTGGTCCGGCGTCAGCATCTCGAGCACGCGGCGGCCGGTGTCGTCGATCAGCTTGGAGATGGGCCCGTCGCCGACAAGCGTGCCCGTGCTCAGCTCGTTGGCGCCGATCACCAGCACGTTGCGTGTCGTCTGCGCGGCCTCGGATGTCGTTGCGGGCGTGGCCGCGCCTCCTGCGCCTGCTGCGCCGGGTGTCAAGGCCGCTGCGGCCCCTGCCGCCTTGGTCGAAAACAGCGCCTGGCCCGCGGGCCCTCCTTCACCCTGGTATGCGTAGTACGCGCCGTACCCGACAAGGCCGGAGACGAGCGCCAAGGAGAGGCGCCGGACGTGCATGGACGACAGCAGGGGGTCTGCGGGGGCGCCGGACCTGGTCCTGGACGAGGGCGGCGGCGGCGGCGGCGGCGGCGGCTTCAGCGACTCCAGTAACCGATAGCGGAACGATGGTGGCGCGCGGGCAGACGACGACGACGACGAGAGGTGGCGCAGGCACTGGCCGAGGTTGTGGTAGTTCTGGTGGCTGTGGGGGTTGTGGAGGGCGGTCGACGACCGAAGAAGGAGTGTGGCCGAGCGGCGGGTGGTGCGCGACAGGCCGCAGACGGCGTGCTGGCAGGTCGTCCTGAAGACCCGTACAGCAGCGCGACGCATGAAGGGCAGTTGGGGGGGTGAGGGGCGGAGAGAGGGCGGAGGGCGGAGGGAGAAGCAATGGGGGAAACGAAGAGAGAGGGAAAGCAGGAAATGGACCTTTGCGGCGAGAAAGAAAAATAATTAAAAAAATGGACAGCGGCGACCGGGGGAGGAGGGGCGATCGCGAGAGCTTGGCCAGGCCCTGCAATGTGCTGCAATGTGGAGAGCGGCGTTGAGACCGGCAGACAGGTATGGCGAGCGCCGGGTGGCCGGAGGGGATGGGATGTCGCCGTGCGTCGTCTTTTTGTATTCTCGGGATATTTGCCGTCGTTTGTTTGTCGTCGCCCTTGTCCGTTTGTTCGAGCAGAGACTCGCAGTCGAGACTCGGAAGGTGCTGACGTGAGAGAACAAGGCGGACGGGGCAAGAGGCTAGGGAGGGTGGCGGGGAGGGAAAGAACGAACAAGCGCACGTCGCTAACGGGAGCCTCAGGCCAGGGTCTCGCCCGTTCCAGGCGGGCTTTGTCACTGGAACGAAAGTGCAGTGAGCAGCCGTCTAGGCGGCCTACCGCCCTACCACGCTTGTCAGCGGCAACAGCCTCGGCCCAAGACCCCCTGTAGGTAGCTCAGTTGACAGTGGCGACGCCCCCCCCACGTGCAATCGATATCAGACTGACTCTGTGATTTCCGTGACGGCGGCACCCCGATCTTCCTCTGCTGCTCCTGCTGCCACCTGTTCTGTCTGCATGCACGAGACCATGGCTGCTGCTCCAGCTGCCGACCCCGCGGCGGCGGCGGCGTCCGGGCCGCCCACTGCCGGCGAGTTCGAGGCTTTCGACACCTTTCCCTGGTCCAAGCACCGGGTCTTTCTGGTGAGCAGACAAAGGCGGCGAGGAGAGAGGTGAAACGGCGAGGAGCGGGAGGAGGAAAAGCTACCGCTGCTGACAGTCCAGCTCGGTCTGATCGAAACCCTGGGCGGCCCCGACGCCCTCCGCCCCAGCCCGACGCACGAGGGCAGCACTGCCTTCTGCCGCACCGTCTTCTTTCGGCGCCAGACCGGCCGGCGCATCGACTTGATCCGCTACAGCAGCTTCCGCGGCGCGCATCTAGCGTACCCCTCGATCGACCGTCGGCTGCTGGGAGCGCTGTACACGGCGGCGGCCAGCGTCGATGCCGAGCTGGGCGTGGGACAGCTGTCTCTGGGGGAGGCCGGGGGCGCACCAGCTGCTGCGGGCACGGCAGACGGGCAGCATAAGGCTGCCGACGTCCCTGCCTCCCCCAGCCCGCTAGCACACCCGAACACGGACCGCAGCCGGCGCATTGCCCAGGCCGTGGCGGCGCAGCCGCTGATCAATCCCTTTGACGGCACGCCGACAACACCAGCGGGCGCAACGGACGGCGGCGACGTCGACGTCCCTTCGTGGCAGCGGAACGCACCCAAGAACGAGCTGCAGGTGGCGCGGACGGCCGTCGCCGCCGACGGCGGAGCGGCCGCCGCCGCAGCTTCGGGCGAAGCACCGTACTCGGACAAGTTTGCCAAGGTGGTGGAGGCGATCCAGACGGGCAAAGAGCTGGAGGGCATCCGGCAGATTCCCGACACCGTCGTGCGGCAAGCAGTAAGCAGCAACCCCCCCCCCCCCCTACTACTCTCCTGGCTTCGCCATGGAAAAGGCACTTTGCAAACTAACGGGGGCCAACAAGGGAATCACGCCGGTGGGCAAGCTCAAGGCGCCGCGGAAACCGTGGGAGACGGCAGCGACGGCGGCCGCGCCGGTCGAGTCGATCCTGGCACATCTCGACGACCCCGCAGCCTCCTCCTCGGGGGCGCAGCAGCCACTGCTGCCGGCACCGCCCGCAGCCTTGGGGATCGGGGGCGGCGCGTCCTTGGTCGACGCGGAGTTTCCGCCGCCGCCGCCGGACGAAGAGGCGGAGGCGGCGGTCGCTGCTGGGGGGGAGGAGGCGGCGGCGGCCGAGGGCAGCCGCACGACAGAGCCGTCAACAGACGGTGCGGAACCAAGTTGAAGCTGGAAGAGAGGAAGAATCTGGAAGAGAGGAAGGCCATGAAAAGCAACGTGATAAGGGCATTTTGAGCGTCAATGGATGTACGACACGCGTATTTTGCAGTTCAGTTGATTTCAATTATTTGCTTTCGTCTACCCAGGCCTTCTTTTCCCCCCTCCTGTATATGTACAAATGATATGTGCGAGAAGAAAAAAGGAAACAAAACCAAAAACAAAGCGAAAAAGGCAACGTGAACAATGTGTGCGGCAGAAACAGAGGAAGGAGAGGGAAACCCCCGGCGGAGAAAAACAGCCACACGCAGGCGGGAGAACAAGAGCGGAAGAAACTCAAAAACGCAATAAGAAGGTTGGCAGCTGCAGCAAAGGACAGGGAGAAAGGGGGAGGGGCCTTCCCTTTTGGCCCTTGTCCCCTCAGCGTCAATGATGCTGCGTCCGTTTCTTTTCAGAGGTGTTTTTCTTGCTTTTCGAGTTTTTTTGGGTTTGTTTCGGGCAGGCCTTCTTTGGTATATTGTTTTTTTTTTGTTCATTTGGTTTTTGTTTGTCTTTCGTCTTTCTCTACCGTATGCCGCCCCCCCCCTCCTTTACACACCGTAGGCGACCTGGCCCATGGGCTTGTCTTCGCCTGTGCCGGGTGCCATAAAGTTGGTCTTGGGGTTGCCCGACGCCTTGGCGGCGGAGCAACGTGCCATTGTCGGCGAGCTGTGTTGTCTGATGTTAGCATTGTGCAGGAAAAGGGAAAGGGGCGCCCCGCGTGGGCTGCAAGGAGGGCCCTGCTCTGGCTCACCTTCTTGAAATCGCATCGGTAAAGTAAAAGTTCTCAATGGCCTTGGTCAGCGGCGCGCCGGTGGCCTTGGTGCCCTTGTTCTGGTCCACCAGCTGCACCTTGCTCAGCTGCTTCAGCGCCACCGGCTCCACGACGTCGTGCACCGCGAGCGCCGGGCTGATCTCCGCCATGCGGTCCCGCAGCTGCGCGACGTCGTCGTAGGCCAGCGGCACGCCCAGGAACTCGCTCGCGGCGCGCAGAATCTTCCAGTCCGTGCGCGCGGCACCCGGCAGACTGGTGGCGGCGCGGGTCGTCTGCACGCGGCCCTCCGTGTTGACGTACGTGCCGTTCTTCTCCGTGTACGCGGCGCCCGGGAGCACAACGTCGGCCAGCTGTGCGCCCTTGTCGCCGTGGTGGCCCTGGTACACGACAAAGGCGTTCTTGGGGATGTCGGCCTCGGCGATCTCGTCGGCGCCCAGCAGCCAGACGAACTTGGGCTTGGTCTCGGCGACGGCCGGCGACGGCGGCACGAAGCCGACCTCGTAGGCACCGGCGCGCGACGCCGCCCGCTGCAGCACGTTGTAGCCGCTCCACGCCTCGGTCTGGAAGGTGGCGGCGTTCTTCTCGACGAAGCCGCCCACCAGCTCGTAGAACGCCTTGGCGTCGGCGTGGTCGGTCACGCCCGAGCCCACGATGATCATGGGCCGCTTGGCCGCCTGCAGCTTCTTGCCAAAGGGCCCGGCCAGCGCCTTCTTGAGGGCGGCATAGTCGGTGCCCAGGTGCTCGACGTCAAACGTCGACTCGAACGGCTCGCCGACGACGCCGACCTCCAGGTCGGACCGCAGCCACTGCTTGCGGATGCGCGCGTTGAGCACGGCCGCCTCGTGCCGCGGGTTGGTGCCCACAAGCAGGATGGCGTCGGCCTCCTCGATGCCCCAGATGCGCGAGTTGAACAGGTAGCTGGACCGCACGTCGATGCCGTGGGCGACGGGCGCGCTGCCCGTGGGCGTGTCGAGGGCCAGGTTGTCGGAGCCCAGGCGGTTGGCCAGGTCCTTCATGGCGACGAGCGACTCGACCTCGACGAGCGGGCCCGCAATGGCCTTAAACTCGTTGCCCTGGGGCGCGGTCTTGGCGTAGCCGAGGGCGACCTCGGTCAGCGCCTGCTCCCACGAGGCCGGCTCGAAGCGGCCGTCGCGGCGCACCAGGGGGATGGTCAGGCGCTGGGTCTTGAGGCCGTCGCAGGCGAAGCGCGTCTTGTCGTTGATCCACTCCTCGTTGACGTCGTCGTTGAGGCGCGGGAGGACGCGCATGACCTCGAGACCGCGCGAGTCGATGCGGATGTTGGAGCCCAGGCCGTCGAGCACGTCGATGGACTCGGTGTGCTTCAGCTCCCAGGGGCGCGCCTTGAAGGCGTAGGGCTTGGAGGTGAGGGCGCCGACGGGGCAGAGGTCGATGACGTTGGCGGACAGCTCCGAGTCGAGGTTCTTCTCGAGGTAGGTGCCGATCTGGATGTCGTTGCCGCGGCCCGTGGAGCCGAGCTCGGGCATGCCGGCGATGTCGTTGGCGAAGCGCACGCAGCGCGTGCAGTGGATGCAGCGGTTCATGGACGTCTTGATGAGGGGGCCGATGTTCTTGTCCTCGACGGCACGCTTGCCGCCGATCTCGTGGAAGCGGCCGCGATCGCCGCCGTAGCGCATGGACTGGTCCTGGAGATCGCACTCGCCGCCCTGGTCGCAGACGGGGCAGTCGAGCGGATGGTTGGCCAGGAGGAACTCCATGACGCCCTCGCGGGCCTTGTGCACGAGCGGCGAGTTGGTCTTGACGACCATGCCGGGCTGCACAGGCCAGGCGCAGGAGGCGACGGGTTTCGGTGCGCGCTCGACCTCGACGAGGCACATTCGGCAGTTGCCGGCAATCATGAGCTTCCTAGAAGCGCGTGTCTGTCAGTGCACATGGTTCTTCCTCTGCGGCGGCTTGCGGGCTCCATGGTAGTCCACCCCGCCGTGTCTCTCTGCATGTCGTCGGGGGCGAAACGCACTCATGATAGCAGTATCTGTCGAAAGCAACAACGTTAGCCGGGGAACCGGGCACGCAACCCTGCACGCAAGGGGACCATGCAGCCAACTCACCTCGGGACTGTTGCTCCCGCCTTCTCACAAGCCTGGATCAGGGCCGAGCCCGCTGTTTGCCCGTGTCAGTATCGCGAAGCGCCGTGCGGGATCGTGCGTGTTGCGCCGCTGCGCCGCGGGGGAAGCATACCTTCTATAGACACCTTCTTGCCGTCTGTTCATCACCGGCCATTTGTCAGCATCACCGTCTGTCCAACATGTCTCTGCTGCACCGTTCCATGCGCATACCGATTGTGAGCTCGACCTCTGCTGGTCTCTGGGCCGTGGCCGAGAAGGCCCGCGCAGCCGGCACGGCGTGTCTGCCGGTCCGCACTGCTGACCGGGCGAGGGCTTGCCGCAGCATTGCGAGGTATGTGGAGGGTGATGGGTGTGATGGGGGTCTGGGTGGTGTGGTGCGAGTGCTGTGGGTGTCCGATCCGGGAGCAAGGGGCTGCGGGAAAAAAGACAGCAAGCAACAGGAGCCGCCGTTGGCCGGGACAAGACGGACGGGGAGGGGAGGGGGAAAACACAAGCGGCGACGCAATTGGCGGTCAGTCGGCACAGTCGGCGGTCGCCAGTCGGACACTCGGGGCGGTAATCGTGGCTGGGAGGGATCGTCGTCGTCGGGGAAAGGGGGGAGGGGGGGGTGGGAAGCGCCTCGCCTTGCTGCGGTCGTCGTCGGTTCGCACGGGGGGTTTGGGAAATTTTGAGGAGGAGCGGGCAAAACGGCACACACCACCACAAACTGGGACGAAGGGAGCGAATTGCTTTTCCCGTACAGAGCGGCCGCGATTGGCTTCAGGTGGCCTGCGATTGGCTGGAATAGACCGGGCGGGCCCCACGTCCGGAACGAAGCTCGACGGGGCCTGTGATTGGCTGCGTTGCGGTCGTATTTGTGGGCCTCCAATTTTGTGTGTGCCCAGCAACTAACTATATAAGAAAATTTCGCTGGCGGTTTGGGGCGGAGACCGTTCTTTTTCTCCTTCTTTCTTCATTAATTGTACCACGGGCACACTTTATTGTAGGTGAGCTTGCGCTTCTGTTCCCTTTTTTCACGAGAAGGCAGTTTGCATACCAGTCGAGTCCCCCTCTATCTTGTGCCCCAGAGTGAGATCTATACGGCACCGATTATGGAAGCACGGGAGCGGCGAGGCCTTCTTGGCTCTTTGCTGCGATGACCGCTGCCTCTTACCGCCGGCTGCTACATTCCTACGCGACGTTTGGGACGGTGCGGGACAGGGATGACGGGGATGACGAGAATGACGGGGAATGCCGCAGGTGCTGGCTGAAAGGTTGCATTGGGTATCATAGTCATGAAAGCCATCCGTAGACGGCCAACGTACAGAAGTGCAGAAATACAAAAGCACGCAAGGACAGATTGTCCCCCGCCCTCACGCGTCGGCCATCGCCGCATCCTCCGGCTCCTGCGGTGTTGCTGCAGCGGGCGTGTCGCTATTTTCCTTGCCTGCCCTCGCGCCCTCGCGCTCGCCCTCGCCCTGCTGCACCGGCGCCGGCCCAAACCGCTCGTCCAGCAGCTTCTGCTCCCGCTCCAGCGCCGTCGTCCACTTGTGCCGGAGCGTCCCGATGTGCCCCTCGAACCCTGCGAGCTGCCCTAGCGCATTCTCGACAACCTCGTCGAGCTGCCGCACATGGTCCCGCCGCCCGCCCGGGCGCTCGCCAGCGGCCGGGGGCAGGAACTGCAGCGAAGGCGTCTGCGCCATCCTCTCAGCCGTCACGTTGTAGTCGACGCCCGACGCAGCGGGCGCGCGCATCATGGCCACCATGGCGTCGAGCTCGTCGCGGGGCACGGCGTCGGCAGGAGGCGGACCAGAAGGCACCGGCCCTCCCCCTCCTCCGCTGCCCGCAGGCCCCCAGCTGCTGGAGCTGCCCGCGCTGCTGCCCCACGTCCGCCGCGTCGCCTGTCTTGCCTGTGCCTCTGCCTGTGCCTGTGCCTCTGCCTCGGCCGCGGCCTGCGCGGCCAGGATCCGCTGCCGGTCCAGGTCGGCAAGGTACATGATGCCGCGACGCACGCCCGTGCGGTAGAAAGCAAGCGTCTGCAGCATGGCCTCGGCACGCTCGATGCGTCCCCGCGGCGGCTCAAACGGCCGCGTCAGGTCGGTGTCAATGGGCACGAACGTGGCCGGCACGACACTTATGACGCGGGGCGGCGGACCTGCCGGGACCACCTGCGACGGAGGAGAAGACGGTGATGTGGACGGCGCTGCAGACGTCGCGGCGGCGGCTGCGTCGGTCGGCGCTGCGTTCTCTGGTCTTTTTTCTCTGGCCCGCCCGGTTGACGACGACAACGCTGGCACCTCGGCGGACGCGAGGGGCGCTGCTGCCGGGCCGTGGCTGGGTGCCGGGCTCTCGCACATGCGAACGTCAGGCGCATCGTCGTCGAACGAGGCCCCGATCGGCGAGACCATGAGGCTGTCTTCGCCCATCGTTCTCGCGCTGCCGGTTCGTTGGGTCAAGCCAAACGGTCCCAAGCCGGTTGCTCAAATTTGCAGGCACTGGATCCGGGAAGGCGGCGGGTCTATGATAGATATCGGATGCAGCAAGCGTATATCGTTCATAGCACACCACGATCGCCACTCGTGGACTCTGAAAAGGGAAACGCTGCCTTGCCAAAAGCATGGAAGCGAAGTGAGAGAGGTCCAACGAAGCTTGAGCTCTCCGCTCTTTATCAACAAGCTTACAGGTGCCGTGAATATTATGTAATCCAACCTCCAGCACCTTTCAGTGCGGATTTTACCAGAAGGCTCGGCCAGCAGCAGCGCTTTTCGTTCGCCAAATGGTTCCTCTCTTGCCTCGTGCCTGGCTCTAGTTTTCTTCGTTTTTGTTTTGTACACTGGTAATAAAAGAATGCTATGTACAGTAATCGCTGGAACTAAAGAAGTACTGCTGTATATGGACGAGAAAAAAAAAGAACAGAGTCCCCTGTCCGCCCGAGAACGATATGATATACATTGAAAAGCAAAGAAATAGACCCACCGCGCGTGAGATGCAAAAAAAAAAGTCTAGATAGAGCCGTTATAATAGGGATGCGCCTCTTTCCGAGCACCTTGGCACGTCAGTCGACATCGTCACCGTTCCGGCAGCACCTTGCGGGCGTACTCGCGCAGCACCCGCAAAATGCCACGCACGTGGTCCTCCAGTCGGCGGTCTTTCCGCCGCCGCATCCACAGCAGCGCGAGCGCCAGTATCAGCACGTCCACGGCCACATGCTTGAACAGCGCCCACGCCAGCCATCCAAACCAGGCCACGGAGCTCTTCTCGCGGCGGAACCGGAACTCGCGGCCCGCCGTGATCTGCTCGCGCAGGGCGGCAATCTCGGCCGACAGCTTGACCATGGCCCGCTCCATCATCTTGGACCAGCGCTGGCTGCCGCGTTTGGCAGGGTCGCCAGCAGCGGCAGCAGCAGCAACAGCAGCAGCAGCAGCGGAGCCTCGGCCGCTGCCAGCTCGGCCGCTGCCAGCTCGGCCGCTGCTGGCACGGCCGCCGCCGTCGTGGACGGATGTTACGCCGCGACGCCTTCGTCTTGTGTCGGCGTCGTCGTCGTCTTCTTCTTCTTCTGCTGCCTCATCGTCGTCGTCGTCGTTGTCGGCCGACGCTGCTGCCTCGAGCTCTTCTTCGATCATGCGTATGCGGCTCTCGCGCTCGGCCTCGTCTTCTTCGCTCATGGGGCTCAGGATCTTCATGGGCCCGCCATCCGAGGCCGTGGCACCCAGGCTCGGCCGCCGGTGTTGCCGGTCCCGGTTGCGGTCTCGGTTTCGGTTGTGGTCCCGGTCGTGGTCTTGGTAGTCGCGGGTGTCGTAGTACTCGTCTTGCCGTGGCGATGGGGGCATGCCGTATATTGTGTCTTTCTGGAAGGAGCCGGACGAGCTGGGGCTGTGGTTGTCCTTGATCTGGTTCCAGACGAATTCGAGCTCGGCGACGAGCTCGGTGGCCGTCCTTATCACATGGCTGTTAGCACAACGCGACCGCACTCGAATATGCCAGCTAACGTCCAAGTGGCCAGCGGCCAGCGGCCAGCGGCCAGCGGCCAACGGGGCCTGGCGGGGACTTACGGAGTCGTGGCATAGGTGTGCATGGTCTCGATCAGGGTCTCAATGTAGCGGCGTTTGGCCTCGGTCCGGCCGAGCCCGCGCTGGGCGTTCCAAGCATCCCACTTCTCCTGTTCACGGCGGAGCTCGTCGGCAGAGAGGCCCGAGTAGGCGTTGGGCCGCTCCATGACGCCATCAACATCACCCTCCATTGCTTGCTTGTAGAGCCCATAGAGGCGCATGCGGTCACCCGGTGGTGGCCGGGTGGCGCCCGTCTTGGGGATCTTTTTGACAGTGTTGAGAGCATGGACGAAGACGCGGTCTAAAAGGGCAGAACATCAGCCGTCACGGTCACATCACATTCACAGACGCCATCCCGCGCGCGCGGGGGGGGGGGGGGGGGGTGTCGTCGCTTACCGACTGAGTCGGCCATGTTGGTAGCCGTGCGGTGGGATTCTGGATAGATTGGGGAAGTGGGAAACAAAAAGAAAGACGAGGACGTAAACAGCCCCCCGGACAAATCATGGGCGTCCGGATCGTGCCGTCGTCCCGTGCGAATCTGAGAAGCGGTGCCAGAGGAGAGCCTCGTCCGCCCAAGCTGGCAGGTGGTCCGCGCTCCAATGGGATGGAGGATGGGCGATGGGTATTATGTATGGAGGAAAACAGCAGATGGCGAGAAAGAAAAGGCCCGCGACAGTATCGCGCCCGTGGGCAGCTGGGCGCACAACGGCAGATCGGGGACAGCAGCCGTCGGCGGTTGGCGGTTGACGGCTGGCGGTTGTGTTGGTGCGTTGGTGCGTTGGTGTGGCGTTCGTGCTGTGGCGGAGGTCGCGGTGGTGTCGCGGAAGAGCCGAGGGTAGGGTCGCTAGGGGTCGACTGGAGAGGCGGTAGACGGGTGGCGCGGCAAGGAAGTCCCAGTCCCCATGGCACAATGGGCGTGAGTGAAAAGGGCAGATGGGCCAAAGGGCAGAAGAACAGCGGGACAGGAAGAGCAGACGACGAAACAAGAGCAAAAACGACTGCGCAGGTTTTGGTGGCGCAACAGGCCCGGGATGCTCCTGAGGAAGGAGGTGGTGCGGCTGTGGAGAAGGTGGGAGGAAAGGGCGAGGGAGGGCAGGGCGAGGATAGGGCGGACGGGCTGGGAAAGCACGAGACGGCAAAGCACCACAGCGCCCGCAGAGCGCTGCAGACAAAAGGCAGGCGCGATCGAGCGGAGGCGTTCGGCAGTAGGGCAGAGCACGAACAGGCCTAAACGGGGCTCTACTGCCTCGGCGCGTTGGATACGCATTGAAGGGCGGCCACGGCACCTGACCAGGCTGGCCTGGCCTGGACTGG
Source organism: Ophiostoma pallidulum (assembly GCA_019925425.1). Classification (NCBI taxonomy): domain Eukaryota; kingdom Fungi; phylum Ascomycota; class Sordariomycetes; order Ophiostomatales; family Ophiostomataceae; genus Ophiostoma; species Ophiostoma pallidulum. The sequence goes on along the minus strand of JADHKO010000087.1, from coordinate 79,324 downwards.
CCCCTGTTTCCACTCTGTAGGTACACACTAACCCCAGCCGAGGCACGTGCGATCGACTTTGGCAGCCAAAAGCCAGAAAACCAGCTTTTGATATTGACGCGGGACAAGCACATGCCCGCAAATACTTGCATGTATCTTACTAACAGTTGTATCCTGGCATCGTACGCGACCGCCGGCGTCGTTTCTGACAGGCGATCCTCCACACAACCCCGCCGTGCCGGACCCTATGCTCCTATGCTTGTGCCCTCTGCCGCGCCAGAAACTCGAGCTTTCTGCCCTCGTAGAACTTCATCTTCTTTGTGTTTTCCAGCGCTCGCTTGGCCGCAGCGTCTCCCGCCTCGCGCTTGCTGAGCGCCGTGCCGTGGCCCAGACTCTCGGACAGGCCCCATGCATCCACCCAGACCGCCACTGTGTAGAGCGGCAGCTTCGTCTTCTTGTCCACCCTCGGCACTCTGCTGGGCACGTCCTCGTACCGGATCACCACGCCATGGCACGCAATGGCTGCTGCTAGCCGCACCTTTGCCGTGAGGTTTGGGGCTGCCGTGGGGTTTGGGGCGGCCGCGAGGTCTTGCGCACCATTGCTGCCGCCGCTTGGTCCCGCAACCACGCTCGTGTCGGCAGCAGATGTCTGACTCTCGCGCTGCCGGTACTCGCGCCGGATGTCGTCGGCCAGCGTCATTGCCCAGAGTGCCTTTAGCCACTGTATGGCGACCTCCGCGCCGTCGTAGCTGTCGTCGTGCCCGGCGGGCGGCCGGGCCCGGATCAGCGCACCCACATACGCCTCGAAGAGGTCGCCGTTGACCTTCCGACGCCCCTTCTGCGCAGCTTGTGTGCCGTTCTCCCGGCCGGAACTTATGAACTCGGCCGGGATGTCGGCGCGCTTGTCTAGGCCGTAGTGCGCCGTGTACAGCGCCAGGTTGGAGTTGCGCAGCAGGGCCTCGCGCGTCTGCGACTTGCGGCCGGCCGACATGCGCGGAAACGTCTGTGTGATGAGTTCCGACGCGAGATGGTAGATGAACGAGTCGCCGAGGAACTCCAGCGTCTCGTAGTTTGCGTTGGGGTCCTTGCCGCGGTGCGTCATGGCCATCCGCTCGAGCTCTGGGTCCGGTATGGGAGGCAACGGCGGGTGCCGGAGTGGGATGTCGTCGAGCTGCCACGCCGTCATCGAGCCGAGCACAGACACGCCGACGGCAGATTTCTGCGCCGTGCCTCTGCTCTCGCTCAAGGCGGTTGCCGCTGTGCCTGTGGACGCACCCGCAAGTCCCTGGAGCGTGGGGAGCACTGTTCGGCTCAGCGAAGCCAGCCGCCCATGTGCATCGTCGTGTTCGTCAGCCGGGTCCTGCCTAGCCGCCTCCAAGAAGCGGCGGAGCTCGTGTGAGAATTCCTCAAGACGGGAAAGCTCCTCCTGCGACACATTCGGTGTAAGCTTTTGGCGCTTCGGCGCGCCGGCCGCTGGTGCGTCTGCAGGATCTGCTTCTGGGGCGTCCCGTTTTGGCATGACTGCTCATTCGGCACCCGGGCTCGACAGAGAGGAAGCAGTGCTGTATAGATTAAGGCAGTAATAAGGGTAAGCAAACAAAGAAAGAATAAAAAAAACGAGGCGATGGTCGAGGCAGAAAAAAAGTATTCTGGGTTGATATTCATGTCAATACTCTCGCTGGAACCTAATGCTTTATGAGATTAGTCATTCTCGCTCTGCGGCGGGTTTGCGCTAGATTTTCAGCATTCCGACAGCCAATCATATTGGCGCATGCCAGAGGCGGCTTTTGGGGCCGCAAAAGAAGCAATTAATGTCGATCGACGCTTTGCTTTGCCGTGCATTTCTCTCGATCCTCCTCCCGGCTCCCCGTTCCCCAGCCACTCCACATACGCCGACAAGATGAGTGTACCACGAGCCCGTCTGCTCGACCTGATGAAGGCAGGTCCATCCCTTCTCCTCTGCCCTCCCAGGGCTCTCTCGATGCTGCCCTTGGCCTCTGCTGACCCTTGCAACGCTCCAGACACAATGCCGTGTCTTCGCGACGACGTACAATCCCGAGGGCATCCGCATGGGCAACAAGGTCCTGCGCCAGAGGCTCCGCGGCCCTGCGCTGGCAGCCTACTACCCACGACGCCTCGTCACCTTCCAAGACCTGCAGCGCGAGTTCAGCCCGGATCTGGTTGTCGAGGACGACTGGGATGAGGACCGCCTGGAGAGTCTCGCAGGGTTTGTCCCCCCCGTTCTGGCCTTTCGGTGTTGTTCGGAAAGCACCATGCAGGCGTATGAACGTGTATGCTTGTATTTTCGTCCGCTAACAATGCTACAGTCTACGCTCTCGTGGCAAGGGCTCTGCGAAGAGAAAAGTCCCCAAACCCGACGGTAAGTCCTCTCCGCTGCCTCTGCTGCCTTTATGGACGGCCAACTGGCGGCAAGACACTGACCAGCGGTCCAGAAAAAGGAAGGAAGAAATAAGTAAACGAAACTGTACGATATTGGCGTGTTCGAAGACGGGGGATTTTGCTCTGGGGTCCGGTTGTGCCGGCGGCTGTTTTGCTTGCACTGGTTTTCAGCTTAAAATGGGGAAACCAGACAGCGAAGGGGGAAAATGCCAAAAACTATTCCACGGACAACGGACGCAACGAACGCCCTGTGACAAACCCACACCCTCCCTTTCTTCCTTTTTGTCCCGGTTGGCAAGTGGCAAGTGTCCATTGCCGTCTGTTCTTCCCGGATACCTGGCTCTCACACGTCGAGGGAAGGAGTGATCCTGGAGTTTCCCTGGACAGAATGATCGATCGATCTAGTCACTCTTTCCTGTCAAGTAGTACTACGGGAATCCCAAACACGCCAAGATGGGGTTGGCCAAAAAGAAGGAAAGAACGGTGCACCCTTCCAGGAAGGACCGGCACATGTTGGGGACGTAGGCTTTGGATATCGGGCAAGAGTCCCCCCCCCCCCCCGGAGGGTCTCCCAGTTGCTCTGTCCATCGCTCCTTCCTCGTTGACCGCCCTCGATCCCACTCCCCCAGCTCACCCTTCACGCGTCGAGCAGCTCCTTCCCTCTACATACTCCACCGCCACATCACCCAGTATGGCCCGTCTGGACACCTTCCTCGATCCGTTGACATGGAGAGCAAGAGTCTGTCCTCTGCTCGCCGCTCCTGCTGCTCCTGCCGCTCTCTCTTGCCGTTCGACTTCTTTCTCGCACGTCTCCTCCGTATCGTGTCTCTCGCTCTTTCCTTGCCCTTCACCTCCCTTCCAAAAGTCTCTCCGCCAACGTCGTTGGATAGGCACTGCGTCTGGGGCAACTTGCCTGCCGCTAGCATCCCGTGTCTGTACGTGTCTCTGCAAATCGTCTCCTCGGAAAGGCTTGCATCCGGGCGCTCGGGGAACACGAGACTCACGCGCAAGAGATATCCCACCCATCTGCCTTCCGGCTTTTCTTCTTGCAGATTTTTTCCCTCGTAAAGCTCTCACCCCCCCCCCCCCCCTTCTCCTTTCTCTCTCCGCCTCTCTTCATCTCCCATACTTTGTATCAGAACTGGAGTCTCCGTCGCTCTGCTCCTGCCCCTTTCTCTCCCGATAGGAGATCGACTCATCCACACCTTCCATATCGTGCTCATCCCTCTTTCCCGTTCTGGTAAGAGGTGGAAACGACGCGGTCGGCCTTTCCTCGTAAAACTGCTTTTCTTGGTTATTACGAGTTCTATCTGCTACCATATACCGTCAATCTGTCTGTTCTTTTGAATCTTCTTTCCCTTCCGGCCCTATCCCACTCTTCTCCTCCTTCCCCTTCTTCCCCTTCCCTTCTTCCCCTTCCCCTTCTTCCCCTTCCCCTTCTTCCCCTTCCCCTTCTTCCCTTTGTCTCCCCCCCTCCCCCTCCCTCACCCCTTTTCTTGGGCCTCCTGTCTCCTCCCCATCGTCTCTCCTCCCACTCTTGTCTCAGGTCAATCTCTGGACCGCGTCAGTCTCGCTCGCTCTTTGTTCTCTCTTTTTGACCCTCGTCTTTCAGCATCTCCGTGAGGTGCTTCACAACAAGCCACTCCTTGCACCGTCAAAGGTCGCTCTGTTTTCGTTCTGCTTCTTCTTCTTCCCGGTTCCCTCGCTCTTTCTTCCCCCTTTCGTTTCGTTGGTTTATTCTACCGATCTATCACGACATTTTCGTCGTTATTTGTTTCAACAAGATCCTTGGGAAAACACTTGTTTCAGCCAGGCAAGCCTCCACTTGCTTCGTCAAAGAAAGCACCTGGAACACAAGTGCCCCGTCCCCGAAGCCATGTCTTCAGGCCCGTCGACGGGTTCTCCCCTTCGCCGCCACCTGTCCAACTCGCGCGGGTTTGGCCAAGACGAGAACTACTCCGACGACCAGTCGATGCAGAACTCTCAGGTATGTAGCTACGCATGATTATTGGGAGCCTCTCCATATGCTTCATGGCTCTTGGCTTTCCCTCGCGAGTCCTTTTTTTGGGTCGCTGTACGCATGGCATTCACTGCTTGGACACACCGTGACAACAACGGGAAATGCTTTGAAGTGTCTGGCTATCCATTACAACAACAACCCCCTTGGCTAACCATTCACATAGGATGCATTCTCGACCATGAGGAGCAGCGTTGTGACCTTGGCGACCAATAAGCTTGGTAATCAATCTGGCATCAAGGTATGCTCCCTGTTGTTTATCCTCCTGTGTTTTTTTTGGGTTTCTTGTTTTGTTTTGTTTTTTTTGTTTCTCCTCAGCCAGCAATTGCATCCTCGTATTTTTGCAAGCACTACTCATTTTCAAAGACGACGGTGTTGCTGACTTTAGCCCGCATGGACAGACGGGACACGACAGCACAACCTCCTCCAACGTGTATCCCATGGACACTCTCCTAGCAAAGCTCTCTGAGCAGCAGGCAGCCATCCGCGAGCAGAATGACGGCCTGAATGGCCTGAAGAGGGCTGATGAAGCTGCTGCCTATGCTAGGGCAATGGACCAGCAGCAGGCCTGCAGCACTCTGCAAGTCCCAGCTGGGGTTGATGGCCTCCATGGGTCTTCTGCTTTGATGACGCATTCCACAAATGCTATTCAGAGGGAGAGCGCTGAAGAGCTCCTCCGTCTGAAACTGGAGCTCGCCCAGGCCCAGAACAAAATCAACCGCCTTGATCAGGAGCTAGCCCATACGCGTACTCCTCAGCCCGACGGCTCCCAGGTCTTGTCTTTGGCTGCTACTGATCCCGATTACCCTGCAGCTTCCGGGCCTGGGCCTGCGGGCTTGATGCCAATTGGTATGAACGGCTTTGCCCCTGCTCACAATCCACGGCCACTGTACAATCGTGACAACATCTGGTCACCGCCGGACGAGACACGCCTGGACACTCTGGACACGGTCCCCGTGGGAACCATTGGCCGATCTCGTGGCATGTGGCGTAACGATATCAAGCAGCCTGGATTCCAGCAACCTTTTTCCCCAGCTCCAGGCCCACTCCCCATGGGCGGTGGCCAGTTCCACAACACCCAACCTGGTTCTATTTGGCCCTCTAGCCGTGCTATCAACACAGGTTTTTTGGAGCAGAACTCGCAGACATATGGAGACGTTTCGTCTCCTATGCACGACGTCGTCCACGGAGACCGTCTGACATCTGACAGCGACATACTTCTACGCCCTCCTTCCCAGAGACCTGGAAATCGCCTTGAGTCTCGTGTCCCAGCGAGCCAGGGCTTCGGGGCATACAGCGTGTACGGCTCCGGTCCGATGCCGTTTGACACGAATGGGAGCTTCTCCACTGGAGGTGGTGGCCCAGCTGCGACTTCCACTGGTCTGGGCATGTTCCCGCAGTACCAGCAGCCTCCTATTGGCACTCCGCTGTCGCCTCATGCGACCGAGTTCAACAACGAAACCGCACAGTGGAAGACCGAGGTTTGTTGCAGTTCTTGTTTCTCGTTGCCTTGTATTTATTGCTATTACTCCGGAATTTTATGCTTGCGTACTTGACTGACACACCCCTGTTCCTTCAGTCAACCTCTTCTGACAATCAGACCTTCATGCCCACAACTGAGCCGCTGAACTACCGTCGCCTGCTCGACCGCAATGTCAACTGCAACTAGAAGTACATAGTCGACAAAATTGTCAGCAGCAATGATCAGCAAGCGTCCATCTTCCTTCAACAGAAGCTGAAAGTGGGCACATCAGACCAAAAGTACGACATTGTCGAGGCCATTGCTGCACAGGCCTATCCCTTGATGATCAATCGCTTTGGGAATTTCCTGGTCCAACGTTGCTTCGAGCACGGTTCTCCAGAGCAGATTGTCAAAATTGCAGAGGCCATCCGAGGAAACACGCTTAGTCTCTCCATGGACCCCTTCGGGTGCCATGTGGTCCAGAAGGCTTTTGACTCCGTTCCCGAGGACTACAAAGCCATCATGGTCCACGAGCTCCTCCGGCGCATCCCTGAAACTGTCATTCATCGGTATGCTTGCCATGTCTGGCAAAAGCTCTTCGAGCTTCGTTGGAACGACTCCCCGCCGCAGATCATGAAGTATGTCAACGAAGCTCTGCGTGGCATGTGGCATGAAGTCGCCCTTGGGGAGACTGGTAGTCTTGTCGTTCAAAACATATTCGAGAATTGCTTAGAGGAAGACAAGGCAAGTCACCGCCCTGAAGTATACGTTTTGGATGTTTTCTATTAACGCTAACACAACTATAGCGGCCTTGCATCGAAGAAGTCCTTGGAAATATCGATGTGGTTGCCCATGGCCAATTCGGCAACTGGTGCATTCAGCACATCTGCGAGCATGGCGCTCCTGGCGACCGTGGCCGTGCTGTTGACCATGTCGTCAGGTTCGCCGCCGAGTACAGCATGGACCAATTCGCATCCAAGGTGGTTGAGAAGTGCTTGAAGATTGGCGGTGCCGATTTTTTGGGACGTTACCTGGATCGCGTCTGCGAAGGCAGAGTTGACCGCCCTCGGATCCCGCTCATTGACATTGCCAGCGACCAGTATGGAAACTACCTGATCCAGTACATTCTGACGCACGCCAGTCCGCAGCACCGGGAGGTTGTTGCTGCCCACATTCGAAAGCATATGGTATCTCTGCGTGGCTCCAAGTTTGGATCCCGTGTCGGCATGCTCTGCACGAATCCGGCTGTTGCAACTCGGCCTGGTCCTGGCGTCGGCCCCTCTGTCGGGCGGCTGCCTCCTCGATACGGTGGGTATCACTGATTGATGTTGGTTCAGTTCTGGATGCAAAAGACCCTTGTCTCCTCCCAGTCCTCTCAGCGGTCCCAAAAGACGGTCATCTAGCTAACCTTTCCGTCTCTTTTTATTCGAAAGCAGGTGCTCCGCCGTCTCGTCACAGGGTCGTTGGTACGCCGGCTCTCTACAACCCCGAGTAACCAACAAACACTTGACTGCTTCCCTTTATTTTTGTCTCTATTTTATTTATTGTGTTTTTCTTCTGCCTTTCTCTTATTTTCCTTTTCGTTTCGCGCAATTTCCCGTGGCCTTTGGACGTTCATCTCGCGGCCTGCATGTAACCGTTTCCTATTACAACATCTCCGCTATTAGCTATCTACAAATCACTCGACATCCTACACTCGAGAGGCTACTGCCCAGATCGAGAGCTTTGGACACAGTATGGTTATGCTTTTGCAATATTCAAATTTGTACTAATTTCGTGCGTGTTGCCGTGGCCAGTCGGAGGGCAGATGCGGTGCAAGTATGTTTTATTTGCTTTTTGCGCACTCGTGCGGGCGTTGAACGAAGCCTAGCAGCTGTGGGCGGCCAACGAAGTTGCAACGCGTTTCTTCTGAAATATGGTGTGTCGGAGGTTCCGTTGCTATCGATGCTTTAGTGCGGCGACAGAGGAGAGAATAGTATGCTGCGCAGGCAGGGACATCAGATTGTATCTTATTTTTTTGTTCTACTCCGCGGTAGACGGAAAGGCTCCTTTACACGCGATGGGCGGGAGGAATCGATGTTCGTTGTATTCAGAAAGAAAAACACACAATTAGTTTTAGCTCCACAAGGCATCAAGAACTGCAGCTGCACTGCATGGCGCGCTGTTTCTCGGGGACATCCTGCGTCCACCGGATCTCCTCGAGCAGATCGCCCTCAAAGGGCTCGGGGTGGCCATCAAAAGTCTGGCCGTGCCATGTGTCTGCAAACGGGTGCAGGGCCATGTGCATAATGCGGCGCAGCACGTCGCGTTCGCCGTCGTGCTCGACGCGGCGGATGACCTCGTCGAGGACCCAGCCGCGCGGCACAAAGTTGGGGTTGACGGCCTTCATCGCCCGGATGCGGGCGTCGTCGTCGACGACGTCGTCTCCGCCCTTGGCGGCACCGGCGAGGAGGACACGCTCCCGCCAGTCGGCGAGCCACGCGGCCACCAGCTTCTGTCCGGCCGCCTCGCCCACGGCGGCCGTGACGCCCTCCTGGTAGAAGAACTGTTTCGCGGCGAGCCGGCGGCCCTCTTCGGTGGCAATGTCGGCGAGGCGCAGCGCGCTCAGGCGGCGGAAGAACAGGTTGAAGTCCAGCTCGATCTGCTCCATGACGTCCAGCAGGCCGGTGATCAGCGGGTCCATGTCGGCGGTGGCGGCCAGCGCGGCGGGCGACGGCGGCGGCAGGCCCAGGCGGGCCATGAAGAGGCGCTTGTACTCGGAGATGAACAGGCTCTTGTACTCCTCGCCGACGCGCATGATGACGTCCTCGGCATGGGACGCGAGCTCGGCGGCGGCGCGCTCGACACGGGGCGAGAGCGGGGGGGGCGAGGTGCGAGATGACGACGACGCCGGCGTCGCAGCGGAAAGGGGCCCATCGTCGCCGTCGCCGTTGCCATCGCCGTCTGCGGCCGAGCCGCCCGCCGCGGCCACGTCTGCATTCGCCAGGCCGATGATGCCCTCGTTCAGGAACGCCTGGTCGTCGACGCGCGCGCCGGCGGCCAGCAGCTCGCCCAGGGCCTCGCCGAAGCGCACGAGGTTCCACCAGACGATGGACGGCTGGTTGCGGTAGCTGTAGCGCAGGTGGTGGTCGTCGTGGTTGGGCGTGTAGGCGGGGTCGAAGTTGTCGAGGAAGGCAAACGGCCCAAAGTCGAGCGACAGGCCCAGGATGGACGTGTTGTCGGTGTTGAGCACGCCGTTCATGAAGCCGTACACCTGCCAGTGGGCGACGGTGCGGGCGTTGCGGCGCACAATCTCGCGGTACAGGCGAGCATAGCGGTTCTCGGCCGGGGAGGTGGAGGATGAGGTGGTGGTGGTGGCGGTGGCGGTGGCGGTGGCGTCAGAGTCTGAGGCTCCTGGACCGGAACCGCCACCCTCCGTGACGTCGGCCGGAATGCCGCGCGGCGGGCGGAACAGCTGCGCGACGCTGTCGTCGTCGGGCGACAGCGTCAGGCTCGGGAGGCGACCGGGCAGGCGGTGCCAGCCGCCGTAGACGGTCTCGGCGACGTAGTTGGCCAGCTGGCGCGTGAGGGGCCGGTCGCCGCGCATGCGCAGCAGATCGAACGTGCCCAGGCGCAGCCAGCTCTCGGCGAAGCGCGTGACGATGGCGGCCGGCTCGAGGCGCTCGCGGTGCACGAGCACGTGCGGCAGCAGGGTGAGGGCGAGCGCGCGCGTCGACGGGATGCCCAGGGCGTTGAGCGCCTCGCTGACGACAAACTCGCGGATGCTGCTGCGCAGGACGGCGCGGCCGTCGGCGAAGCGGCTGTAGGGCGTCATGCCGGCGCCCTTGAGCTGGACCTCGTACGACCGCGCGCCGTGCGGCGACAGCGGCGATGACGGCGGCGATGACGGCATGCCGGCGGCGGCGGCGGCTTCTTCCGCGTCGCACGCGGCAAACGTCGGCGTCGTCGCGGTGGGCACCTCGAACAGGCTGATGGCGCGCCCGTCGCCGAGCTGGCCGGCCCACTGGCCGAACTGGTAGCCGCCGTAGCACTGCGCCCACGGATAGCCGGTCTTTGTCTCGGGCGCGGGCGCGGGCGCAGGCGTAGGTGCCGGTGCCGGTGCAGCGTCGTCTGCCGCCTCCTCCGTTTCACCCTCGGCCGCTCTGGACTCGTCGTCCGTCCACCCCCACAGCACGTTGCCGGCGGCGGTCTGGCGAAACGCCTCCGTGGCGGCCTCGGACGGCCGGAGGCCCAGGTCCCGCAGCGCCGCCGGCGACACGGCCAGCAGCTCCGGGTCCTCCTGCTCCTCGGGGCGCACCCAGCTGTAGAGCGCGCCACGCACGAGGCGGGGCCCAAGCTTGGCGCGGGGTGCGCGGTCGGACGAGGCGGGCGAGGGGAACTGCGGGTCGGGCGGCAGCGACTCGGTGAAGCGCCATGTTTTGGGCAGGTCAGCCAGGGTGTAGCCGTGGTCGGCGGACGACATGGCCGGAGCGGTGCTGGCGGTAGCGGGGGAGGCGGTGTTTGGTGGCGGCGCGCGGTCGGGGCTGGAGGGGTTGGAGGTGCGGGAGGACGTGAGGGAGCGCCGGCAGCAGAAAGACGTGGTCGCAAGGGGGACTGCCGTCAGAAAGGCGGCGACGGGACGGCTAGCAGCCGTTCGGCAGAGCATGGAGCAGTGGTGGGGGAGCGGGTTGAGGAGAAATGCAGTTGGAGAAGTGAGAAACGAAGAAAAGACAGAAAAAAATGATGGAAAGATAGAAAAGAGGAGTCACAATCACAGGTGTGGCGAAAAAGGTACTGTGCTTGGTTACAAGTTAGGGTGAAATATCCAGCGCTGAAGTCCGGGCTACGCATCGACGCAGCGCAGACGGCCAACACTACGTCGTCAAAGAGAATGCGAGGGCGCAAAGCGTTCGAGAACGGCTGCGCGCTGTTGGCGATGCGGACGTTCTGCGATGTGCAAGACGAGACCCACTTCATGACGCACGGGACGAGGCGGGGAGGGGAAGGGGGCACGGCTCTCCTGTATGCAGCCCGTGTTAGTTCTGACGGAGCTGTACGAAGAGGAAGGAGCTACGGGGGTACTTGTAGTGCGCTCTTTCCGCTCGCCCTCCGGCGTTGCCCGGAACTCTCGCCGTGTCCGTCCCGCAAACGACGCCGGCCGCGCGCCGTGTCCCCCCCTGCGACGTTCTACAAGTCAGGAGGCTCTTACAACGAGACACCGATGCGGTCGTCGGGTTAGGCGGCTACAGGGCGACCGCCGGGCCGAGGCACAGTCTGGCAACGTCGGCCTTGCGATCGGCCGGGGAGGCAAGGCTGCAGAGACATCGCGAAGGCCGCGACGGCAACGACGGCCAAGGACGGCTGCGGGTACTTCCCAAGCGGCGTGCACCATGCAGACATTACGCGCGGCACGGACTCGGGGTGTGACCGTCGCCGTCGCTGTGTCCGCTGCGTCGTTCTTTGCCGTCTCTCTTCCCTCTTCCCTCTTCCCTCTCCTCGACTTCCGGTTCCACGTCGCCAACGTCGCCAACGTCCCATTGGGCTGCGTCGACCCCCACACGCATTTGCTGGCCACCACGTCGGCTCCGAGTTCACGGCCAATGTCGTCATATTCCCGACGCCTTGTGCACATCCACCCCCTCCAGACGCCCTCGCGCTTCCACCCTCCACGGCGGCGCAACCGGCCCTCCAAAAGAGGAGCATGGGCAGCTGGCCGCACCGACCGATCCGCAGAATGGCCCCTCCCATCTTGCGCGACTTTTTTCGTCCTTTGCGTGTTCAACGGTTCCCCCGTCGCCGGTCGATCCGCTTGCTCGCGAACAGGTGGCTGGCGCAACCGCGAGCTCAGATGTCGACCGGCATCTAGACCCAAAACGGGGACGCCATGGCTCGGCTCCTGACATCATTGCTATATTCCCCTGCTATTCTTCTTCCGCAGTCTGCCAGTCCCAAGAGAACCCACCCCCTCTTCGTCTCTGGCCCCCTCCTTGCCCCCCCCCCCTCCTTTGCATTATTACCGTTGTTTCCCGCTGCTCCTCATCGGCAGCTATCTCGACCATTCGGACCGCTTCTGTCTCCGATTCTGTCCCTGTCTCTGTCCCCGTCCCCGTGAACTTCTCCTTTTCATGTGTCGTCTGCTCGGGCTAAATGAACTGGACTCGTAAATATCGCAGCACGTATACCTTCTGCTCTGTCTGCCGCCCGACGGGTCCGTTGTCTCCCCGGCCATCTCTCCACGACTGCTCGCGCAGACGCCTCTCAACACCGTCGCTGTTGCTCCCCGTTGCCGTCATCAGATCGGCCCTTGCTGCTTCTTCTCCTCTTGCTGCTGCTGCTGCTGCTGTGAACTGCTCGTCCCGTCGACCCTCCTCCCGCGCCATGGCCACCTCCTCCACCTCGGCGGCCGCCGACGCCGCCCTGATCGCCAAGAACCTCCCGAACCTCAAGCTCAACGACGGCCACGAGATCCCCATTGTTGCCTTTGGCCTCGGCTCGGCGCTCTACAAGGGCACGCGCACCGACTTTGACCAGACGATTGTCGACAGCACGGTGCGCGCCGTCGCGGCCGGGTTCACGCACCTCGACGGCGCCGAGGTCTACGGCAACGAGGAGGAGCTGGGCGCCGCCATCAAAAAGGCCGGCGTGCCGCGCGAGTCGCTCTACCTCGTGACCAAGTACGACGCGAAGCCCCACGGCACCGTCGAGGCCGCGTTTGCGCAGTCGCTGAAGAAGCTGGGCGTCGACCGCGTCGACCTGTACCTCATCCACCACCCCTACTGGGCGGGCGTCACCGACGCCCACATCCAGAGCCGCTGGGCCGAGCTCGAGGCCATCCAGGCGTCGGGCCGCGCGACGTCCATTGGCGTGTCCAATTTCCTGCAGAGCCACCTGGAGGCGCTGCTCAAGACGGCCAAGGTCACGCCGGCCATCAACCAGATCGAGTACCACCCCTACCTGCAGCACGGCAACCTCGTGCCCTTCCTCCGCGAGCACGGCATCGCCGTGTCTGCCTACGGGCCGCTGACGCCCGTGTTCCGCGCCAAGGACGGGCCCGTCGCGCCGCTCTATGCGGCGCTGGCCAAAAAGTACGGCGTCACCGAGAGCGACGTGGGCCTGCGCTGGGTCATCGACTCGGGCATCGTCGCCATCACGACGAGCTCCAACCCGGAGCGCATCAAGACGTACCTGGCGCGCCTCGCGAGCTTCAAGCTGACGCCCCTGGAGGTCGAGGAGATCCGCACCCTGGGCAACACGCACCACCACCGCACCTTCTGGACGAACACGTTCTCCGCGGGCGACCGCCGTTGAGAGCGGGAGAAGGGGGAGAAGGTGGAGGAGGGGGAGAAACAGCATATAGGCTTTCGAATAAAACGACATCAAGCAAAAAAGAAGAAGAAGAAAAAAAAGACTGTGAACCGAAGAGAAGCTGCACGTAAAAGTAAACCGCTTTTATTCATAGAGGCCTGATGTAGCATTAGCAGGGGCGGGCGGCCCCGGGCCGCGGGGGGGCGGCGGGGGCGGGGCGCGCGGGG
>JADHKO010000087.1:48303-65945 GCA_019925425.1 Ophiostoma pallidulum | reverse complement strand
AACTATTTTTTTTATAGAGCCCTTTTTTTTCATTACCCACCCCCCCCCCCCCCCCCCCCTACCCTCCCGATCTTACAATTCATCGTCGGAATCCGAATCGCTGCTGCCGCCTACGTTTTGGTCTTTGCTTCGGGTTGCCGCTGCAGGCGGCGGCGCTGCCTTGCCAATGGAAAATGTCAGCGTGCGGCGTGGTGGTGGCGCCTCTGGCGCCGCCGGTGGCCGGCCCTTGTCGCCCTTCTTTGGCATGCTTGCAGTACCCTCCTCTACCGCCTCCATGGGCTCAGGTCCGCCCTCGCCATCACTTTCCGTCGACTCATCGTCGTTTTCCGTCGTCCGGTCGTCGTCGTCGTTGTCGTCGTCGTCGTCTGAACTGCCCCCGGACGCTGGTGCTGCTGCTGCTGCTGCTGCTGCTGCTGCTTTCCCACGATTCCGCCCCCTTGTCGTGGCCGAGTCGGGCTTTTCAAAGTCGTCGTCGGATTCCGAGTCTGGTTCCGACACAGCAGCTGCCCGCCGCTTGGCGCCTCGCTTGGCCGGGCCGGCGCTCTTCCCGGCACCGGCACCACTCGCACCCACCTTGCCCAGCCGGCCCCGAGGCGCGCGTCGGCCCCGGGTTGGTGCGAGCACTGGTGCTGGTTCAGCCGCGCCTTCCTCTTCTTCCTCTTCTTCCTCTTCTTTGATTTCTGCTTCGGCTGCGGCGCGCTCTGCGCTCGCCGCGTCCGCCTGGGCCGCCCGGGCGAGCTGGCGCTGCTGCACGCGGATCTTCAGCTTCTTCTCGTTGAGCAGCGTGCAGAACTTCTCGAGCATTGCGGTTTCGTCGGCGTTCTTGGCTGCCAGAAACTCGTCGAGCTGTGCCTTGAGGTCGTCGACGGCCGTCTGGAGCACGCGCTGCTGCGCCACGGCCGCCGCAAGGCCCGCTTCGGCGCGCGCGCGCCCATCGACGGCCTCGCCGCACCAGTCAAAGAGCTCAATGCCCTCGTCCCCGTCGTATGCGAGAGACAGGGCGCCGAGACGTTGCTGGACCCCCCCGGAGCATCAGCAGAGAGCAAGTAGAGAGCAAGCAGAGAGCAGAGCAGGATGCAAATAGAGAAGGGGAGAACGGGGGCATGGGGAAATGGGAAACGGGAAACGGGAAACGGGAAACGGGAAACGGGCGCCGGAAACTTACTGTGATGTTCTGGACCCTCTTGCGGATGGTGATGGTGAGCAGCGACTCCTCCTGCACCGTGGCTGTCGCGTCGACATTGTCAACCGAGCCCTGGCCGAGCAGGAGAAATAGCAAGATGCGCTCCCACTCGTCCGCCGAGCAAGGGGCGTTCTGGCCGCGGAGCTTGTCGACGCGATCATGCCGTACTAGGGGGGGGGGGGGGGGGGGGGCAATGTCAACATCCAAACCAGACCGGATGACTGCATCCCATGGGACGACAGCAGCTGCCACTTGCCACTTACAGGACAGAACATACGGTGCCACCCCCTCTGTGCTCACGAGCCGCACATTGAGCGGTCGCGAGGCCGAACCCGTGCGCGACACGCGGACGAGGACAAAAGACCCGTCCTCATCGGAGCGCGGGATCCGCAGCACACGCGTTGCTTGGTCCGCCATGGGTGTCTGCGTGCTCCTTGTTGTCTGCTGCTTTGGAGCTATTTTCCAAGTTCCAACCCAAGTCGTTTCAGATCGCTTTCTTCACACCCTCGCTCAGTCTTAGTGTCAACACGGAAGAGATGAGGGGAGGGGGGGCCACCCGTGCCGCAGCACTTAGATGCTGTCTTATGGAAGGCCTGTTCCACACCCGCCTGGAGGGAAAGAAATAAAGAAATGATGAAAGCCCTCAAAAGGGCGGGTACAGGGGTCCTGGGGTATTGCAGCTCAACTCAAGTGAGCGTGTCTGAGGCGCACGCCAGATGTTGATACATGAATCAACACGAAAGAAGGGCGATGTGTCCCAGGACGAGCTAGGTTGACTGGGAGCGAGTGCAGGCCGACGAATGCTTGGCAGAGAAAGGTGGGCCCTGGAGTTTGGCGACGTCGGGGGATTGATGGAACAGAAAAGAGGTCGATGTGGCAGAAATGGCAATTTCATGGAACAAACTTTGCAGACGTCTAGAATGCCACTTTTATTCATCTAGGCAGCCATGCACTGCGGCGGGCATCAGCCGCAGCCGTATTAGCCGCTGGGGAATGGGGGATGCCTGCGACGCAAAAGAAAAGTCGAAGGAATGGCGCCGGGGGGGGGGGGGGGGGGGGGGGGGGAGAGGAGGATGTCGCAGCCCACAGACGGCGAGACGAATGGACGGTCGTTTGTCGATGGAGCTGCCGATCGGATCGTGGTGGACGGTTGTGCGCTGACATCATGTGATTTGAGGGCCGCGGCTGGATGGGCGACCCAGAGACATCCTCAACTACGAGCATCACGTGTTTTACACTTGCAAGAGAAAGACGCGGCGTTGATCATGACGGGGGTCTTGTTCCTTCGTTCCTTCGTTCCTTCCTCAGGCAAAAGAACATCGGCACTGGCACATCTTTACGTCGTGTGGAAAGAGCACAAAGTTGTGCGTGGGAACAAAGAGGGGAAAGCCGGCAGGAGCGCGTCTGTTTCGCGTGCCTGACGCGCGATCTTGGCAGCTCTGTTGTTGGCGGGGGTAGGGGGGGGGGGGGTTCAGCCAATCCGGGAGGAAAGAACGGGCGACGGACAGCATGCGCCTCCTGCCCGGCCAGGCCAGTGCTGACCTGCCTGGATTGCGCCTGCCATGTGGCAGGCAGGGCCTGGAAAACGGGGGGCGCTCGCCCCAAAAATGCGCCCACCACCCACTGGTCAGCCCGGCCGTCCAGCGCCTGCTGGCGCACCGCAGGCCTGTTCTCGCCCGACTCAGCTATGGGCGCACGGACCTCCCCAGCCATCCGACGGCGACAGACCTGCGCTGGGAGAAAACAGCGCTGGACAGGACAGGACCGTCGCTCCTTCCTCCACCACGACCACCCGATTTTTCGATTTTTTCCTGCGCTTTCCTCTTTTCGCACCTGCCTAACGCTGTGCTACACTGCTACCGCACCCCCATCCAGCCCACCCACCGCATTCCCACCCATTCCCACCCTGCAGCGACTGCTCTGAGTGGCTGGCCGCGCCTTCCCCAACCTCCTCGCCTCCCAACTTTCCCGCTTTGCCGTTTCCTCCCCATTCCTGCCCTGATCGACCAAATTCCCACGATCGCCGAGCCAAAGAGCCTCGTCTCCTCCTTTTTTGACCTCTACACATTCGCCTTTGGTTTCTGCACCTGCTGCCTTTCTGCCCTTTCGCCTCGACCTCCTCTGTGCCGTCGTCTCCCGGAGCACGCAGCATCGTCGCCTTGTTGCCCGCCTCGTTCCTTCTTGTCTCATCCACTGTCGCGACATTGCCGTGCGCAGTCTGCTGTCCGTGGTAAAACCGGCGACGACAAGTCAACGTGCTCAGCAGAACAGCGACGACAAAGCCGACAACGCCGACGAGCATCGCGACCGCAGCAACACGAGCAGCCTCGGCAGAGACCCATTCGCTAAGCCGACGCCGCGTCTGCACCAATATCGCCAGCAAAACCCGACATGTCCTAGGAACAGAGATATCACGGTTCATTTCTTCCACGTTTTTTTCTTTCTCTTTTTCTCTCGCCGTCGGGCCGCTCTCGCACTCTTAATTCGATATCAGCCTAGACGGGCACGAAGGGCCACCGGTCATCACTGTTATAGCTTCGTTCTGGCTTCGGTTCCCGCCACACCCCTCCGACCTGGCGAAACGCCTCTGTTAAGACGTCCCTCTTAAGACCTCTCCGCATCGCCTGCGCGGAGCCGACCCTCCGCTTGCGGGAAAATCGCCCCAGTCTGGCTTCTTCACGCGCGCGCACATTTCTGACGCAGATCCAGAATCGAGACTGACCGACTGCACCGCGTTTTCCTCACTTCCCCTCCTGGCTTCGCATCTTCGACGTCGACTATGAAACGCCTTGACTGATTGCCATTCCTTCCCCTTTCTTCGTCTCGCTTCGTCTTGCACGCGACGTTGTCCCGGTCAACAGCTGTAAGAGCGTTGGACGACAGAGCGGAGCGTTGCGACACCAGCACAAACACCACATCTGACCAAATACACACAACACACAACACACACGACCACCATGGACACATTACGTCTCAAGCCACGACAGCCCGTCGAGGATGTCGTGGAGAACTGGGACGACGACGACTTCATGATCGAAGGCGACGACATGACATTTCGTAGCTCCTCAAACACAGCACCGCTGGCGGCCGGCAGCCGCCGCGAGTCGCTCTCGTCCTTCCGGTCCGACTTCGAGTCCATTCATGCCGAGGAGGAGCAGCAGGTTCTGCTTCCCGGCGACGACGAGAAATCAACCCTGGACGCCATTGCCCTCGCCGCAAACGCCGGCATTCCCCTGCCAAAGAACGTGCCCCCGTCGGCCCTGATGGGCGGCACCATCAAGCGTCTCGGCGGCCGGAAGATCAAACGGATCTTCCAGGAGGACTGGGGCGACGACCTGGAGTTTCCAGACGACCCGCGGCCTCTGCACATCAAGCCCCAAGACGGCGCACACTTCCCAGATGCCCTGCGGCAGGTGAGCGGCGACGTGACGCAAACAAGCCCCGTCGCGTCTGCCAAGCCCACGGCCACGCTCTTCGGCCCCGAACCGACGTCGGTTCCATCGTCGTCCACTGTCCGGGCCGTCAACCTCGACCAGTTCCGGGATATGGACGACGACGACGACGACGACTTCTTTGGCGACGCCGGCGCAACCATCAAAGTGGCAAAGACCCGCCAAGTGCCGAAACCAATCTCTCTGATCACGCCACCTACGCCGCAGAAGAACAACGCCGTCGATGACGATTTCGAACACGACCTCGAGCTGCCGTCCGATGGCAAGCTGACGCTGTCCAAGCGCAAGGAGATCCCCAGGACGCCCTCATCAAATGCGCTCGACGACTTTGAGTGGGGCGAGGGCAGCTTAGGAACCCGCTTCGGCGGCACCCGGCGCGACGGCCGGTCGAACCGCAGCTCGTCGGTGTCGGCATTGAGCCCCAGCATAGCAAGTTCGATCACGGCGGAAAGCGAAGGCGAGGATGACACGTTTGACGGGCTTGTCTTGCCGACAGGGCCTGTCGATTTTGGCGAAATGCTACAGGCGCGGCGGCGCAGCCGCTCTCCACAGCGAACGTCAAAGCCTGCGGAAGACATCCAACAGCAGTCTCCACAGAAGCCGCAGCCCATTGCAACAGCAGCATCGACTCTGGGCATCTTCCCGGCCAAGCATCAGCAGCAGCAGCAGCCCTCTCAGCCGCAGCAACCGCACCCACAGCAACAACAGCAACAACAGGCCCAACCCGCTGAGGTGGACAAGGATGACTTTCTCACCGGCTTGGACCTGGGTGATGGCGAAGTCTTTGACACCAATCGTCTGACTCTCCACCGCAATGTGCGGCTCAAGGAGACGCGCCCCGCAAGCCCTTCTCGGCCCAAAGCTGCCGTGTCAATTACCTTTACGAATAAGCCTTCGGGGGGCTCGCGGCTGCCGCGGCCGCTGATCAGCCACGAACGCACACACACTGCCTCGTCCCTCGAGCCCGTATCCGAGAGCGGTGGTCCCATCGTCAACCCATCCAGACGCTCCCAGTCCAGGATTGGCCACTCTGCTCAGTCATCCGTGTCAAGCATCCCGACGCCGTCTACGCCATCGTCTGTCCAGTCCATGCCTCCGCCATCCACACCCCGCCGTCGGGAGCTCGGCCAGAAGACGTCTGCCATCTCCTTGCGCAGTGAGCTGACGACGACGAACGCCCAGCTTCTCCGTCTGAAGCGCTCACTTCCCGTCATGCGCCAGGCCCCGTCCCCTGCACCACGGCCTGTTACGTCCCGCGGTGGCTTTGAACGGCCCTCGTCCCGGGCGGCCGACCTGGGCGCGCGCCCTCCGTCTGCTATGCGCCCGAAGACGCCTGTGGACCGGATGCGCCCTGCTGTCGAGAGCGCCGCAGCACAGGCCCGGAAAAACCCTCTTCCATTTTTGCCAGCCGGCGGGTCGCAGTCGCAGTCCCATCATGTCACTTCCAAGAGCTCACGCACTTTCCGTCGCCACGACTCGGAGACTTCTGTCGATTTCCGGCCATCGTCACGGGCTGTCTCGCGGTCCGCCATGCGTTCGCCAAGTCCTTCCAAGAAGGGGCGCTTTGCCGCAGAGAAGCTCACGCAAGACGGCTCGTGGCAGCAGCTCAGCAAGCCCCGCCGCCAACGGCAGTTTGGTGATGGCCATGAGCTGGATGCCTTTGACGACCTGCCCACGTCAGCAAATGTTGAATCGCGGTTCCTACGCCAGCCAGCAGGGGCTAGCTCCAAGCTGCAGATGCGCAGCAAAATGTACAACAGCATCCTGCCGGACCGGACCAACACCCCCTCCCCCCTCGGCTTGTACAACCCCGCGGCGCGTCTCGACCATCTCCCGCATTTTGCCCGCGACACTGCTGCGAGCCGCATCGCCAGAGAGACCTCCATGGCCCAGCGCACTCCGTCCGGGCCTCTTGCGCCATTGACGACGCAGAGAGTCGTCCAACTTGCAACGCGGAACAATCTCAGCGCCCCCCATATCCCGCGTGACACGATCCGCTCAAAGAAGACACCGCGCCGGCCACCGCAGCTGAAGCCGCATCTCATTTCGAACCTGAACGGAGCCAAAGAATCAAAAAGTGAGTTTGGAACCCAGCCTGCCTTACCATGTGCATTTCCGTTCGAAAACTAACAACTGGCAGCGATCAATGGCATGTTCTACGACCCTGTGACCATGTGCTGGGAAGGCAATGAGAATGCGCTCTCCGCATTTGACCCTCCTGCGTCGTCTCCGTCGACGGCATCGATCCCCCCATACTTGCTCCGGGAGCGGGAAAGTGCAACGCCCCGGCCTGCGCTCATCACCCCCATTGGCGCGACGAAGGGCGTCCAGGTCGTGGGCGGCATGGTGTTCGATCCCCAGAACATGTGCTGGCTGAAGCTTGGCCCGCAGCATGCTGGCAAGCAGCATGCCGAAGACTCGCTGGACGGTTTCGACGGCATGGACAGCGACGAGGATGTCTTCAAAGACATCCCGGACCTCGATGACGTCGCCGATGCCACGGAGGCTGGCGCCGGCCGCGTCAGCGAAGCGAAGGACGACTGGCTTGTCGGCGAAGAGTTCGACGTGGGCCCCGAGTTCGTCCGCCGGCAGCGCGAGGAGGAGCAGCGGTGGCGGAAGAAGTGCGAGCGGTGGATGGCCTTTGAGGACCGCAACCAAACCTCTTGGCGATGGCTTCTCCAGGAGATGGTCACCCGCCCTCTTTGATCTGGGCACAACTCCCTCCTGACCCCATCTCTTCCCAACGACAACGACATACGACCATCAACCATAACCTTATCTACACTTTCCGCTTCATTTTCCAGCATTCCTCATTGGGCACACACACTTACGAAACCCCAGATTTCATATCCCTAAACGCTACTACCCCCCCCACCCCCCCCCTCTCTGATCCCCGTCCTTTCTTGTTCCCTGGTGCCCCTGTCTCTCTCTCTACCTGCGTCCAGAGGAAAGGGAACGCATACTCGGGGTTGCACGTTCAACAAAAGAAGAGAAAAGCCTGTGGGTTTAATCCGGTCTGGCTTAGCTTGGATGGCATGGTGTGAATGCCTCCAAGCAGAACACCCACCAGAATATTGTGTAGTTTCAAGGGCGTCAGCAAACTCAGGGGGTAGTCAAGAGGCGGCTGTTTAAGCTCACAAACAGGCACGCGAGCACCCCCCACCCCTCCCCCTTTCGCCTTTGTGCCTTTGGTTTTTATTTTTGGAACGACAGGGATGGGTCTCATGAAAAGAAAAAAAAGCATACGGGGCGCGTTCTATGACTTTTTTTACTGCTTTTCTGTTATCTGGGCTTTTTTTTTAATGACATGATGGGCTTTATGAATTTTTGGGTTATGGGGCTTTCTGTTTTTCTTTTTTTTTCGGGTTTGCGGCCTCCATTTGCCCTGCAGTTTCTTTCCTTGTCATTTTACAGTCTCTTTTTTTTAATAACGAAGCGAAGGCCTCGGTGCTTTCGACTGCGGTCTTTTTTTGTTCCTTTTTTCTACATCATAGAGCGGAGGAGGGATAGCAACGCAGAAGGAAGGGGGGGAAGGCGAAGGCCGGAGGGCCTGAAGAAATAGAACGCACTCTCCGAAGAGTATAAGAATAGAAAACAAGCTGACGCAATGTCTCTCTTGCCGGTGGTGCATGGTGACTGGTGACTGTTGACAGCAGTGAAGAATAAACATGGACGGCCGACGATGCTGGGATAGTGTTGACATGGAAATAGGAGAGACGCATGGTGGCCGAATCGAAAACGCAAATGTACCATTGTATATAAACAGAAGAACGATGCCCCTGGATCGTTCTAGTCCCCCGTAAGAATGGCCCTTTCAAAACAAAGAACCAATCTTTTCTTCTTTCTTGCACGACTTTGATCTGTTCG
Source organism: Ophiostoma pallidulum (assembly GCA_019925425.1). Lineage (NCBI taxonomy): Eukaryota > Fungi > Ascomycota > Sordariomycetes > Ophiostomatales > Ophiostomataceae > Ophiostoma > Ophiostoma pallidulum. The sequence continues at coordinate 57,443 of JADHKO010000087.1, read as the reverse complement.
CTCTGCTCTCACCTGATCAAAAACAAGAACAAACTCTGCATGCATGTCATCTTTTTCCTCTGCCCTCTTCGGCCGACCCCTCCCCTTTTTTGCTTCCCCCTATTCTCCTCATCCTCCTCCTCCTCCTTCTTTTTCTCCAATTTCTTCTATCCCTGTCTGGACTTGGGTTTTTGCGCCTTTTGCGCTTTTGGCGTGCCATTTGTTGCCGCAGCAGCCTTTGCCGCCTTGCGCTCCTTGGGCGCCTTGGGCGCCTTGGACGGTTGGTCCCCCTTCTCTGTCGCCTTTGTCTCCGTGGCCGCCTTGGCCGCCTCGGCCGCCTCGGCCGCCGCCGCGGCGGCGCCGTCCTTGTCGGCGCTCTTCCTCACGGCAAGCTTGTTGTGGCCCAGCGTGTGCGGGTCGAGGCCGCGGCGCCGCATGGCGTTCTTCCGCGCGCGCACAATGTACTGGCTGTCCTCGTTGTCGTCGAAGCCGCCGAAGCCGTCGTCGTCGTCGTCGTCGTTGTCGTTGTCGCCGTCGTCATCGTCGGTAACGGGTGTGCGGTCGACACCAGCCGCTGCCTGTGCAGCACCAGTGCTGTTGTGGTCGTGGCTCGGGTCGCTGCCGTCGGCCGACGCGGCGGCTGCCGCCTTGGTCGAGCCGCCCTCGGCGCGCACGGCGTTGGCCGGCGTGGGCGCAAACTTTTTGAACTTGGCGACGAAGAAGCCGTCGACGTTTTGGTGGTGGGGGTAGAAGCGGCGGGTCATCTTGAGCGCGGCGTCAAAGGACTTGCCCATGAAGCTGGTGAAGCCCTCCTTGCCAAAGGGCAGGCCGGTCTCGACGAGGCGCACGTTGGGGCGGCGGCTCAGGGCGTAGGCGACGACGGCCTCGTTCTCCTCGATGGCGACGGAGCACGTGGAGTAGACGAGGTAGCCGCCGGTCTTGCTGGCGTGGTTGACGGAGTCGATGGCGGCCAGCAGCAGCTGCTTCTGCGTGTGGGCGAGCTGCATAAAGTCGCGCTCGGACTTGTTGGTCTTGACGCTGGGGTCCTTGGCGATGACGCCGGTGCCGGAGCAGGGGGCGTCGAGCAGCACGCGGTCGAAGCCGCCCATGACGCGCGGGAAGTCGCGCGCGTCGTAGTTGCACACAATGGTGTTGCGCGCGCCCAGGCGGTGGATGTTGCCGATGAGGCCCTTGGACCGCTCCTTGGACGGGTCGTTGGCGAAGACGATGCCCGTGTTCTTCATGAGCGCGGCCATGTGCGTGGTCTTGCCGCCGGGCGCGGCCGCCATGTCGAGCACGCGCTCCTTCTCCTGGGGCGCGAGGGCCATGACGGGCAGGAACGACGACGCCGCCTGCAAGATGTAGTGGCCGGCCAGGTACTCGGGGGTGGCGCCCAGCGGCACGTTGGACTCAAAGACCTGCAGGCCGACCTTGGACCACTTGCCGACGGGCTCCAGGGTGACGCCGCGGTTGATCAGCGCCTGGGCGAGCTCGCGGCGGTGCGTCTTGAGCGTGTTGGTGCGCAGCACGACGGGGCGCGGCGTCTCGTTGGCCTCGAAAAAGTTAAAGGCCTCACGCGGCGGGAACAGGTGGAACAGCTTCTCGGCCAGGTACTCGGAGTAGCCGTAGTAGGCGCAGACGTCCTTGATCAGCTGGTTGACGTAGTCGGTGCGCGAGCGGTCCTTGGCGGCCAGGCGGCCCATGTCCTCGAGGATCTGGATCGTCTCGCCCATGCGGCCGCGCAGCAGCTGCAGGTCGGGCGCCAGCAGGCGGTTCTTGGACCGACCGCCGGCGCCGCCGCCGGCGCCACCAGCACCACCGCCGCCCTCCTCTTCCCCCTCATCGTCCTCGTCGCCCTCGTCGTCCTCGGCGTCGCTGTCGTCAAACAGGTTGGTGCCGGCAATGTTGGTCTGCAGCGCGCTGTCCTTGAGCTCGGCCTCGGCCTCGGCGTCCTCGCGGGCCTGCTTCTTGTCGAGCTTCCGCGAGAGGCCCTCGATGTTGGCGGCCGTCAGCTTCTCCTCGGCGTCGGACTCGTCCTCGTCTTCCGAGAAGACAAACTCGCGCTTGCCGCCGCCGCCGTCCAGCTCATCGTCCGAGTTCAGCACCTCGTCGTCCGAGTCGGAGCCGAGAAAGTCCTCGCCGAGGCGGCCGCCGCCGGCCACCAGCGCCGCACCACCGCCACCCGCGCTGCTGCCGTCGGAGCCCTCCATGTCCGCGTCATCGTCCTCGCCGTCGCTCGAGTCGGAGGCGGCGAACAGCTGCTTCTTCTTGGGCGTCGCTGCTGCTGCTGCTGCTGCTGCTGCTGCTGCTGCTTTCCTTGGCTTTGCTGCTGCTGATCCAGCTGCCGCCGCCGGCTTTGCGCCGTTCTTCTTCACCCCGTTCTTGGCAGCGCCGTTCTGCTTCTCCTTCTCCGCCTGCCGCGCATTGTTTCCCCTGCGGCGCTTCGACGACGGCGCGTCTGCCGTCGGCGGATCGGCGGGCAGGCCGGCCTTGCGCTTGAGGCGGGCGAAGTGCTCTTCGGACAGGGCCTCGGGCGCGCCCTGTTTCTTGCCGATGCGGCGACCGACACCCATTTTGCAGGAATGTGAAGCGGAAACGGGTCAGCGGACGGTGCGTGTGTGTATGTGTGTATGTGGTGTTCGGAGACCGGGAGTTTTTCGTCGGGAGAAAACTCGAAACTTCTCTTTCGCCGCAATATAAAACAGCAGCAGCCCGGCAGAACTTGGGGGATTTTTTTTCTGCACGCCTCGCCATATTGTAGGCCGATAAGCGATAAGAGTTTTTGGAAGAAAAAAATATTGCCAGAAGGTCCGCTCTTTCCTCCTTCCCAGCCATCCCACACCGCCCGCCCGCTTAAGTGCATGACAGGGCGAAGGCGGGGCCAATCCGATGTTGGGGCAAAGAAGGGGGGGGGGGGGGGGGGGCTGCTCAACCAACTGGGAAAGGGCAGCTGTCCCCGAAGCAGCTTCTGCAGGACTCCATTCCCCGTGTTGTTGCCACGGCTCTGTTGCCTCCCTGTTCCCCCCTTTTCCGCATTCCCGACATCCTCTTCGTGCCACCGCAATGACCGAGGTCCAGTTTGCCAAGTCGTTCCTGGCGGCGCTCGACGCCCGCCCGGCCAAGCTCCCGGCCGACTACGTCGAGGATCTCCGGAGTTATCCTTCACGGCCGCCGGTACGTTTCTCCCCCTGCCGGAAGAAGTGTTGCTGGTGCTCGACCGTATGCTAACGTCGCCCGTGACAGTATACCCTTCCCCGCATGCCAAAGCCGATGCGCAAACCAGAGACGGCGGCAGCGGCGGCGGCGCAGGCGCCTGGCGAGGCCCGCAGCGTCGCCGTCTTCGTCAAGTCGCTGCACCGCAGCCCGCCGCTGGACGTGACGCTGGGGCGGCCCGCGTTTACGTTTACGCTCGCCACGACGTCGCTGCTGGACGTGCGGACGGCGCTGGCCGCGAAGACGGGCATCCCGCTGGAGAAGCTGCGGCTGCTGCACAACAAGAAGCCCGTGCCCGACAGCAAGGTCCTCCGCGACATTGCGGGCGAAGGCGGCAGCGGGGGCGGCAGCGACGGCAGCCCGGTGATTGAGCTGGGAGTGATGGTGACGGGCGGCGCGGCGACGGTGGCGGCGGCGGCAACCGCAGCAGAAGCAGCAGCAGCAGCAGATGTGGCAGCAAAGACAATAACATCAACAACAAAGCCAGCAACGCCGGCAGCATCCACAAGCACACCAGAGGCCGAGGGCGATGCATTCTGGTCGGACCTGCGCGCGTTCCTGGTGCAGCGCACCGGAGACGCCGACGAGGCAGACAAGCTGTTCACCCTGTTTCTGCAGGCGTGGAAGGACCAGAAGACGGCATAGCCCGGCAGTGTGCGCGTGCGGGGGCGGCGCTGAATTTACATGTACATTCATAGCGAGACGGTGGGCACGGGGCGCCGAGAAAGGCAGAACATGGCTTTACGTCGGCCCCAAAAGAAGGGCGAATCCATACCCGTAGTGCTTGATGCGGAAAGCCGACCTCACTGTCCGTCTTCCATTGCATTGATCTTCTTCTGCTTGCTACACCCCCTGGGGGGGGCCAAAAAAAAAGAACACTTGATAAAAAACGTTTGTCGTCGTCCTCCTTTCTTCGTTGGCGTCGTCTCTCTTGCTCCTCATAGGGTCGCGAGCATCAACCGACACTGCGTTGCCCAGCCCCCGGATTCTCCTCCTCGTTTTGTCAAGCTGCTGTGGTGTCTAACAGCGCGTGGTATTTTGCGTATAGTGTTGGGCGGATGTTGTCTCTTTTTTTGCGTCGTTTTCGTCGTTTCGGTGGATGTGTACTGTTTTTGCATTCTGTTGGACAGACGGACAAGAGAGCATGTCCAGCATCTAGGCGAGGCCCTTGCTGACAGTCCGGAGGATGGTGTCGTACTCAATGTCGTCCTCGTCGTTTGCTTGGAGTTCAATGGCGATGCCGGTCAGGGCGCGCTTGAGAGCCTCCTTGGAGGAGGCGTAGACCATCTTGGGCCGTACTCCTGCGTCATCGGGCGACCAGGCAATGAAGGTCAGCTTGTTCCTGTTTGGGGGGTTAGCAAGTCGAGGCACGTAGTTGCGGGGTCCTAGGACAGAATGGAAACGTACCGGATACCCTCGCCGGAAGAAAGGCTGTACTGGAAGTCGTAGACGGCATATCTGGGGGCCTTGCTTGTACCCTGGGGAGAGGGGGGGGGAGGGGGGGGAAGAGGGTTAGTATAATCCCATTGTATGACGAGTCTAGGCCGACAATCTCGCTCTACACTCTGTTCTCTGGGCAGAAGCAGCAAAAAGGGGCACGCACAGCCTTGGTCTGGATGGTGGCGTTGGCGAGCTTGTCGCGGAACGTGTCCCAGTCTCCGTCGGTGGAGGCCTCCTCGATGACAATCTCCTTGTTGTCGGCGGACAGCTTGTAGATGATGAACTTGTACTTCTTGTTGAGCTTGAGCTCGTTGTAGGCGGTCACGCACTCTTGCGAGACGGAAGCACTGGGAAGGGAATCGTTAGCGACTCGTCGGCAGAGGAGGGGAAAATAGGCGGAAGCGGCAGCGGAAGCGGCAGCAGAAGCGGAAGCGTCGGGACGGGACCATGGCGGTGGCGAGGGGCCGTGTGTGCAACCGCCGTGCGACGTAGTGCGCGCAGCCCGCGACAGCGCCCGGCCTTCCCGTCGTCGTCCTCCGCCCCCGCCTCCGCCCCGCCTCGGTTTCGTCTTTCGGCGTTTCGGCGTCGGTTGCTTACCCGGATTGAGACTAATCAAGGACCAGTGTTAGAACAGTGCACAGCAGTGGTTGCCGATGCCCCCAGACAAAGGGCACGCGAGCAAGATGAAATGCGACAACGGTTCATGACGATCCGTGACGATCCGCGACGATCCACGACGATCCACGACGACAGCTACATACCATTGTGTGGGCGGTTTTGAGGGAGAAGGGAAGACGCGGAAGGGGGTTTGTATTGATGGGAAGTAGTCGAAGCGGGACGGTCTAGAGAGAGAGAGAAGGCCCGGCAACTCGTCAGCAATGCGCAAGAACTGGCAAGATGGTTCCGGCGATGATGGTAGGAGGGGGCGAACGAGGATCAAAGCCTCCCCAGAGTTGTGCGACGACCCTGGTCCCACGGCCATGGTGATCTCGAAAAGACCGCAACAGAGGAAACGAGAGACACGGAGCGGGGGGGGGGGGGGGGGGTTGAGACAAAAGGCGCGTTCATGGATCCATGGCGACTGGCATGCTCTGGTTCTGGGGACACAGAGGGCGCCCAGACGCAGCTTGACGGGGCCAAGCTGCGGGCGCCGACATCCCGGACCCGAGACAGCTCCCGTGATAGGCGCACGATGAGAAAAGGGGGGAGGGGAGGAGGGAGGGGGGAGAAAAAGGGGAGAAAGGAAAACGAGGGGGGAGAGACATACCACAGACGACGGGAACGAGTCGCACGAAGGGGGGAGTTGGACGACGGGCAAAAATGACGAAGCTAAAAAAAAGACGGAAGAGAGGCGTAGAGAGGAGGAAGGTTTTTGGCGCGGGGGGGGGGGGGGGAGAAAGAAGAAGAAAAAGGAGAAAAAGAAAAGGAGGAGAGAGAGAGAAGGGGGGGGGGGGTGCTCGGATGGGGCAACTGGCGATTTTGGCTGGTTGAAGAACATTAGTGGGGGGGGGGGGGGGGGGATTACGACTTGCTTGTGCTGACGGGCAAGGCGACCCAGAGAGGGGGGGCTCTCTCTCTCCCGAGCGCAGCTTCCTTTTGCGAATTGCTTGGTTCTTGCCGTAGTATGGCGGGGTTGCCCAGGGCGATGGGGAAACAGGGAGGGGCGTTCTGGGCGCATTTACGGAGTACGGGCGCTGCTTGTCAGGTACCTTACAGTGCTGCTTGCACGGTGCAGCCAAGGCAGGCTGGTTTTAGGCACCCATTCGGGAGGCGAACAGCAGGGGACAGTGCGCACAAGGGCGGTTTGACCAGGCGGCGCGCACGGAGAACCCCGAACCGGTCGCGGCCCAACGGCCGGCAGAGAGGGCGGACGACGGCGAGTCGGCAGCCGTTGGACATGTGTCACAGCCAGGGCCGTTGGGAGGCCTGGCCAGCGTTGGGCAGCCTCGCGCCTCACGTCTCGGGCGACCGTCGGCCGCATCCACCGAAAGCCGTGTGCCTGTCGGCCAGCGGGCGGGCTGCATCTACGGAGTCGTTGACACGCATCTCGAGATGCTCGTCGGAAGCGTGGATGACGGTGACGATGGTGGTGACGGTGGTGACGGTGGTGGCAAGGTTGACATGGCCTGTGGTTGGCTGTGACGCCGCCGAGATGTCCTGCGGTCTTGTCCCAAAAACACGGAGCCGCAATGTTCAGGCCGAAGCAGAGATAAGGAGAGGAGAGTCTATACAGAATCCGAGGAAACGCCCAAGGAGAAAATAAGATACAAAAAAAAACAAAGGTCATACACACATGGGTCGTCTGATGAATGTTGATGGGAAACGTGTCGTCTCCTCCACAACCCCCCGTTTGAACCGCGGCCCTCCCCCCCGAAAACTCCAAAACAGAAGAAAAGAAAACAAGAAAAAGATGTCGCTTTTCGGTCCTTCTTCTCTTTCGCCCGCCCCCTTTCCCCCTTCCCCCTTCCCCCCTTCTTCTTTCATTTTCGTTGTACATGGTATACACATAAAAAAAAAGGATCATCCCTCTTCCGCCCCCTTCATGTCGAGGCCGTTACGGTCTGTGACCCCTTACATCATGCCACCCATGCCGCCCATGCCACCCATGCCGCCCATGCCGCCCATGCCGCCGCCCGGCGGGCCCTTCTCCTCGGGCGCCTCGACAATGGCCACCTCGGTGGTGCCCAGCAGCGAGGCGACGCCGCTCGCGTCCGTCAGGCCCGTGCGCACAACCTTGAAGGGGTCGAGGATGCCGGCCTGGATCATGTCGACGTACTCGCCCTTGGCGCTGTCGAAGCCCTTGTTGAAGTCGGCGCCGTACTCGTCCAGCAGCTTGCCGACGATGACGGCGCCCTCGAGGCCGGCGTTCTCGACAATGGTGCGCGCCGGGCGCGTGATGGCGTTCTTGACGATGCTGATGCCCAGCTGCTGGTCAAAGTTCTCGGGCTTCAGGTCGCCCAGCGCCTGGCTGGCCGCCTTGATCAGCGCCGTGCCGCCGCCCGGCAGGATGCCCTCCTCGACGGCCGCGCGCGTCGCGTTGAGCGCGTCGACGAAGCGGTCCTTCTTCTCGCCCACCTCGACCTCGGACGAGCCGCCCACCTTGATGACGGCGACGCCGCCCGACAGCTTGGCCAGCCGCTCCTGCAGCTTCTCCTTCTCGTACTCGGTGGTCGTCGGGTCGTTCATGACGCCGCGGATCTGCTCGCAGCGCTGCGCGATGCTGTCCTTGGCGCCCTCGCCGTTGAGCATGATGGTGTCCTCCTTGGTGATGGTGATGGAGCCGACCGAGCCCAGCATCTCCGCCGTCGCCTTCTCCAGCTTGACGTCCAGCTCCTCCGTGAAGACGACGCCGTTGGACAGCACGGCAATGTCGCCCAGGATCGACTTGCGGTTGTCGCCGAAGCCGGGCGCCTTGACCGCCGCCACCTGCAGCTGCCCGCGCAGCTTGTTCAGGATGCACACGGCCAGCGCCTCGCCCTCAATGTCCTCGGCAATGATGACCAGCGGGCGGCGCAGCTGCGTCGAGATCTCCAGCGCCGGGATGATGTCCTGCACGGCCGAGATCTTCTTCTCGGACAGCAGCAGCAGCGGCTTCTCAAACTCGACCTTTTGCGACTTGGCGTCGGTGATAAAGTACGGCGACACGAAGCCGCGGTCGAAGCGCATGCCCTCGGTGATCTCGAGCTCGTCGTTGACCGTCTTGCCCTCCTTGACCGTGATCACGCCCTCCTTGCCCACCTTCTCCATGGCGCTCGCCAGCATGGCGCCAATGTGCGTGTCGCCGTTGGCGCTGATCGTCGCCACCTGCGCCACCTCGGCGCTCGTCGTGATGTCGCGCTTCTGCGTGCGCAGGTACTCGACGACCGCCGTGACGGCCGCCTGGATGCCGCGGCGCAGGTCCATGGGGTTGCAGCCGGCCGCCACGTTCTTGACCGTCTCGGAGAAGATGCTTCGCGCGAGCACCGTGGCAGTCGTGGTGCCGTCGCCCGCCACCTCGTTGGTCTTGGAGGCGACGTCCTGGAGCAGCTTGGCGCCGAGGTTCTCGAACTTGTCCTGGAGCGTGATGGCACGGGCGACCGTGACACCGTCTGGTTGAGAGGTTAGCAAAAGGGGAAAAGACTACGTTGGGCCACACGCGGCCACACTCTGCGATGACGCACCCTTGGTAATCTTGGGCGAGCCGAAGCTCGACTCGATCAGCACATTGCGGCCCTTGGGGCCGAGCGTCACGGCCACGGCCTTGGCGAGCGTCTCGGCACCGGCCAGCAGCGAAGCACGGGCCTCGACGCCGAACTTGATCTCCTTGTGGGCAAACCGGCGCTGCTGCAGGTTGAGGCTGGTCGACGGGCGGAGGCCGCGAGAAGCCGAGAGCGCCGAGGCTCTTGCCCGGGACGACAGAGCACGCTGCATGTTTGTGTGAGGAGAGAGGAGGAGGGGGGGGGGGGGGGGGGGGCGGGGGGGGGGGGGGGGGGGGGGGGCCAATCACAGGTTTAGCGGGAAAGTGAGGG